>JAUZND010007998.1:0-30462 GCA_034780555.1 Coelogynopora nodosa | reverse complement strand
TTTTCATTCTCTAACCTTTGTTTTTCCCTACTTCTTTTCGCCCTCCAGCTCTTCTGTATTTATTTATCCTGTATCACACCTATTTTCTGTAAATTGTCACCGATATGTTTGTGATAATTATTAAAGCTATTATTATTAATTGCTCTATTATACGATTAATGAATTGACCAGTTATAGTTCAGTTGACAACAAAATGAGCTGAGCATAATACCACAACAAACAATAATTATTTGTAATATGTTTCGCTTCTAAGCAATTGCATTTAAGCAATATAAAAAACAGCAAATGTTGGTTCACTCGTTTCTATTTGATGTGGTTTTATGTTTTCTTGTATTTTATCATTACCATACTGGTAGAAGATCATTCGTATACTGATTTTCTTGAACGTTGCTAAGTTTTCAGATGGCTTTGATGAGTTTTCTATAATAAAAAAAAATTAAACTATCAATTTTATCACGCTACGTGGATTCTATTGATTTTTTTCTACTGTCAATATCGGGATTTTGTTGTATATACCCGGGTTGTATACCTTTGTATATTTTTGTATACATATTTTTGTATATATATTTTGTATATATATTTTTGTATACCTTTGTATATGTTGTTGTATACCCGGGTTTAAAGGGTTAAACTAATATTGGTCATAATATCTATAGTATAATAAAACATTCTTAATTTTGAGTTGTAACGATATTATAATGATTATAAAATAGCAATAACTCACATAATTTCAAAGGGTAACCTTAATTCTAAAACGAAATGTTAAAAGTTCGACTTTTAAAAAGATTCAAAGAAAATACGTAGAAAATTGAACAAAAACCTGCTGAATTATTCATTTATCTGCATTAATTTATAGTCGTATAAAACAGCTGCTAATGACACACTGGGAAATATAATTAAATGGAAACAACGCAAAAAGTTTGTCTTCCCGATGGAATAAATATGTTTCTTCTATTCTATACATTATAATGGACTGGTTCTCTTATATTATAGTTCTAACTATATATGGATGGTCTGAGGAACTGATCATATATGGTATATCTTGTTAATGGACTCCATGCATGGCTTCAATCAGGATGAATTTTTTCCCCATTTGTGTAAAATGAACAGAGAGGGGTTGTATTGACAGAAAATATAACTCATTAATAGTTATGACAACCGTTTGAACAAACAAACTATAAAAGCATTGAAAGTTTTGTTTCCTATTATAATCATCTAAACTAAGATTATATATGTTATAATCAGTTATTTCAAAGCGATATAATATACATAATAAATTAGCAGCAAACTGTCTTGAAGTTATGTACAGAAAAACATACATATTTGCAGTATGCACCACCAACCTTTACAAAAAATAGTTATAAATAAATTTTAATATGAAAAATAGTATAACGTTCATAACAGCATTCCAATCTATAACTCAATTAGGTATACAGAAAACGTTTGATAATAATATTGTGTAAATAAATAAATTATAAGGTAATAAGATGTGTGTACTATATAATACGGAATTTTAAAATATATTATAATAGAAAAACACATAGGTTGAAAGATAGTCATACATACACACTTAACAATTTTAGCACAGAAACTGTTAATGATAAAATTCAAAAACAACTTTAAAATTAGATTATCTTGCCCCTAAATACACACCCTTATTCTGCAATTTAGAAGACTGTATGATTCCGAGGCGTAATTATAGTATTCTAATTCTCCTTTAAAAATGTCAACAAGTTTTCCTTTAAATAATAAATTTATTTTATGAAATTATTCATTCCTGTAGTGAGTACATGACAGCAAAATATATTCTATTTGGTACTATTTAGGTACAATATCAGTGTCTATTCACGATAAATGATTTCTTGGCAAATTTTAGCCTACAATAACCGCAATATAATTTGAAATAAAATGATGATTATACAATTTATTTAAGTCATAGTCTATTCATAATGCTTTATTATATAAATAAAAATTTCCAGAAGAATCATGCTGATAAGTTTTTTTAGTCAAAAGATTATTACAGGTAAATTAAATGTTTTCATATTTAATTTTTTCCAATTAAACATAAAAAATAATGTTTCTACAAATTTTAACGTTTAATGAATAATTGCTTTTCGTCAAAACCTTCTATTTAACTGAGGCAAATAATTTAAATGCAGCTTATACCTATTTATATGTATCACGACTATACAAAATAAATGTATTTACACACTTTATTAAGCGCAGCTATATTTCTGGTCAATTTTATAGATAAATCAGACGTATTTTATAGGCCTACTTATTTCACTGGTAGGCCTATAGAGACGGTATTTTCCTTGCTGTAATCAATTTTCACTCAACTGGCAATGGTTGCTGCTGTTTATTCACCGATCATTACTCGGGAAAATGTCAAAAAAACATGATGTAAATTGGACCCCTAGTGAATCTATCACTTCGTATTTATATAGACACACGCGCTGTGTATATTCACATAACTGTGAACATAATTGTACAAAGTCAAGATACCTGTAGTTGATTCAAACTACTTGCTTGGTTTTGATCGCACATTTAATTTTGGAAAGTTGTTAATGTTTTTATGTCTCATAAAGCGCCATGTGATATTTCTATATATATATATATTGAAGCAAACGAGTTTTGTTTTTCTAGGCAATCAGGTTGATTCGCTGATTTATATAATATAAGTTAGCGTATATATATGTATATCTATATATAAATAACATATAGCTATATCATATTTTGTACAATTTTTAGCTTATTTATCTCATTTTATACTAAAAATATATTACAATTGTAACTATATAAAGCGGTTTATCTATTCGCTTCAATACATTTATGTACTGAATAATTGCAAAGTATTAAATTGAAAAAGAAAGATCACATTTTGTGTTGCCTCCTTTTATCTTGCTGCGATTGTTAAATAAATGTACAATAAACCTCATTTATATTTCCATAGTTTCACGTCTATGTATTCCTGATTAAGCCCATTTATAAGTGTGCGGCAGTATAATATACGTGAAGGCCACTAATTTAAGCGAGAAAACATGTGATTTTCTTTTTAGCCGTCCCCGCTATCAATAACGGTTAAACTGACTGCAGTGGACTACATAATATTATCCTCAAACCTTTTCGCTTAAATAGTTCTTGGGTCTAATAATGTTTATCTTTTGGCATTTCGTTCCAATGTATATTCGTATGCAACAAATTCTACCAAAAAATAAGAGAAATGACAGTTTTGTTGACGTGTCAATAAAATGCACTTAAAGCTGATCCCCATATATAGAATTATTAACTTGCAAGGGTTTTTCTGATGACTTTTTCCACCTATTTGTCGGTATCAAGTGTGAAGAGTGGTCAAAGAAGAAGAAGGAGGGATTGGGGTTACATCTTCATTATAAAGGGCCAAGGCTAACTATATTTTCGATCTGATTTCACCTTTCATTAAAGATCACTATCAAATCGCTACGGCGCATAGTACCTCTTTATATGCATTATATAGTACTGATTCATAAGAAGAAAAATACTTTGAAAACTCCCTGCGGAGATTTGGTGTGAATGCATGTTGTATATTTACTATATATAGTTTTCCGTTAGCGTTTTGCAGCATATTTATAATGAAAGATGTTCACAGTGTGATTGATGCGTACGCATGAAGCTATGCAAACTATAGGAATTATAGAGGTTTTTGTAATACATCATGTTTGAGGCAAAGAATTTCCACAAATATTATACAAATGAAAAAAAGGAAACTAAAGGAATAACCACAGATAAAGGGTTTTTACCAATATAATAATACACATATACTATAATAAAATAAAATACTCTACACTGCAATTATTTGTGAAATTAAATAAAAATTATGTTTATCAAATACTTAATAAAATAATAATACAATACAATATTTGCAATGAAATAAATCATTGGATCTTTCCAAACTAAATGTAATTGTGGTTTCCTTTTCACCAAAAACAATTAGTTTTTTGAATATATTTATAATTAAAATATTATTTATATTCATAATTACTATAGCTATATTGAAAAACGTTATTCTATAAAACATCAGACAACTTTAACTTTAACATATTGATACATTTTTATTATTAGGTTTATTACTTTTATTACAATGTCACTGTAATTTTAAATATAAAAATACTAAGGTACTGTATATACCTGTTTAAAAAACAACTTAGATACCTTGAATAAAATCATTGATAGTTGAAGAAATAATTTTTGTCATATTAATGATAATTTCAATCTGATATGATTGATTGAATATTGAGATGCCAATCCAATAATTTTACCCTCAAATAGTCGTATTCTATGATCCCAATAAGTTTGATTGATGGGGCTTGTCTTCCACCTTTACTCACATTATAGAGAACCTTTAAATGGAAAATATTATCGAGAAATATCGAATACTATGACTTTATCAATTTATTTTCTTTAAAATTCAGTTTAATGTTCTTCTTTTTGAACATTTAAAATTAACTTTAAACGTGTGAAAGTTGGAAATTAAGAATTTATAAAATAACCAAAACTGCTTTGTGTATGATTTTAAATTTAAAATAGATTTTAAAAAAATCATTATTTAAGAAACTTAACTAAGTAGACATACTATGTATTTTGTATGTATTAATATTAATCATTTATGTATATGTCATTAACGAATTATTAAAAAAATAATGCAACTCGTAAAGAATGTCTCTAAATATGTATTAATTATCTCCATTTTCTGTATTTTACATTATATTTAGGTGGAAATATTATATTTTGATAATTAATATTTTCATCATATTTTCATCAGTTATAAAGTATGCATCAATAAGATAAAAAACGTTAATAAATATATAGCGGATGGAATTCCTAAATTAAAAATAAATAATTACGTACTTGTATATTTGCATATTTGTATTTATACCCACTAAACATGTAAACCATTTAAAGGTAACCATTCAACTATATCGTATACCAAACACATTTTAGCACCATCTGTACTCTTATATTCTGCGCAAAATTTAATATTTGTTATAGGCTATAGGAAAAATACTTGAATTCTGAATTGATTGAATCCTTCCGTCTTCCTCAATTGCGTACACAATACCTTAAAGCCCCATAAAACATATATTGAAGCATTCACTTTTCTTAATTTTTATGCAGAGGACAATTAACTATTATGTTAAATTGGACTCAATATTCGCTGAAACAGTTCATCGCATTTTCCACGTAAATATGAAATAAATAGATGAACAATTACCAACCACAAGTTGGTAATATAGACATACTACAAGTATAAATATTTAAGTCTATGTCTTCTCAATGATCAATATTTCAGGAGCAAATGGAGTCTGTCTCAGTGATTATATCATGTTTATACTTGCCAACTATACTAAATAGCCGTATTGGATACTATAAGTGAGATGGAGAGAGTGAGAAAACACACAGTGAGCGTAAACTTCTGATAGGAGATTATACACTTTACGTTATATAAAATAACTTGACGGTTAATGTAAGCTGTTGATATACAGTATGTGAAACACGTTCTGAATTTTAAAAATGTATTAATAAATAAAGAAGTATTTCAAAAATCAATACAGGAGATATAATAGTAACAACGGAATAAATGTAATAATGTTCTATATAAACTGAGCATTTTACTGAGGAGATTTTACAAATAGGCTCATTGTTAATTCTTATTATATCACATTAAAATATTTTTTATAGTCCTTAACGCAGTTTTAGTCTTACAAAACAGTTCCATGTAAGTTTCAAGAGTCAACAAATTCAACTGATCATAACTAGCTGAAAAGGAAGAGTTAAGCGTCATCAATTATTGTGTAGCTATGCTGCATTAAGACCATATTATATACCTCTACTCTCGACACATTTTTTATCGTGGGGAAAAAAGGAGAGTCCGAATTTCGGATTTCTTTCCCTCGTTTTCCAGTATTTTACTTCCCAATCATTTTCTGTTTTTGCTCTTACTTTAAATATCATTGAAGAAAATCTTTTTGTTTTTTATGGAATCCTTCCTTTTTTCAATTTAATACACGTTCTCTCTATCTATTTCTAACACCAACTGATTGTAACACCAAACATAGAAAGAAATAAACCTATGTTTTCATTCAATTTTTTCGAAAAATATTAAGTTGGCTCGCTCTATCTTTATAATGTTTGCACCTGTAGCTTAATTAGGAACAATAATATATCAGTGGTTTCTAAAAATATGTGGTCAATTAATCTACAGTAAAACAAAAATATAATGATCCAGTCTCGAATCATGGCAAATGGTGCACTTTTGATGTGAAAAAACATTAAAAATGTAATAATTTATTTATTTTCAGAAATATTTTAACCGAATCTGGTAATAATTATAACAATGATTTTTCTATTAATCAAACAAACAGTTTTTTTTATCCATATAATGCAGAATTTAAACATAAAAAATTGAGACACAAAATATTTAAAAAATTTTACAAAACAAGCATAATATATAGTTATCAAATTGTTGGTGATAGAGTATTCAACCGATCTTTGAAGTAACTATTTGAAACATTCAGTAATTAGGAATCGAAATGAGATTATACCATTTGAATACTTATTTGCGCATTTAGATTCTTTGTATATTGACGCTGAACCGACTCCATTCTCAACACTCTGTAGTCTGTATACTATATGCAAGACCACAGCAATGTCTGGAAATGTTGAGAAATGATAGATCATTTTCATCCCATTAAATTGGACTTTATGAAAATGCTAATTTACTTCAATCGATAACTTCATCTGCAAACTGATATCAATTTGTGAACTGATCGATTTAACAACAGAGGCATGAACTAAATAACCCATTTAATGTTAGTTTAGGCCCATACTGTATAAAAATAATTGATCTGCCAGGATTCCTCCCTCGGAGATAGCTGCATGATAATACATAATATACATATATATATATATAATATATAGACATAAAAGCTTTGCAAAAGCTAGAAATGGGAAATGAATTAACTGATAGGAAACACAACAAATATATAACTTTGAATGATATATTAGAGATTATTACTGTATATTCATTTTGTTCTGTTCTATAGGTGTAAAATACGATTTGTTTGCTTCTATTGTTTGCATTATAAAAATATTAAAAATTTGAACATTTCACAATAATTTTTATTTAATTTTAAAGATTTTTTTAATGAATTTCATATTTAGTAATAAGTCTACAACAAATCAAAATAATTGTTAAAAACAATTTCAGATAAGACTAAATAAATTTGACAAAATAACATATCTAGGTTAGTAATGTAGTGAATATGTTCTAATAATGATTATAAAATCAATCAAATAAGAAAACCATATCTATTACCAGACTTATATATTATGTATTTGTGTTCTCCTTTTTTTATAAGATGTTTTCTAATAAAATAAAATATTATTTCAACACTTGAAAAGATGGAAAATAAATTAATTTCATATTTTGTCTACTTTCACATAGTAATATATGATTAAACATCCCTATATATCATCACTTTAGTTTGTTCCACGACTAAAATAGAGCATGACTGCGACGACAAAATATTATATTTTCAATGTGAAGATATAGACAGCGAATCCGCGTGATTCATGTATAAATAATGACTGAATATAGAAGAAAAAAGTGTTTTCTCTCTTTGAATACTTTATCATAATGATCTGCATTATAATATATATTTATGTTCACTGTACTGTCGGGAAAACATTTCCTACTTATACATTCTTCTATACCGTGTCAAGGAAGCGTGTCAGAATCCCTTTCTTACTCATCACTTGTACACTGTAGACGACAAATCAAGCGAAAATATCTATCGACTCTTCTCGTATCTAGGATGTTGTCCTGCATTGGAAAAAAGTATATAGATCGAGCGAGATGGATGTATTTTGAAATCGGGCTGCACACTTAGCCGCCTTGTACCCTCCACACTCCTTAATTAAGTCCATTGTTCCCAACAAGTCTGCCTCAACCAGATAAGACGTAATCTGGTACAATCCATAATTAGATATATCTGAAATCGATCACGTCGTCTCTTCTAGCCACCACCGCGAGCCTCTCGTTTGCCCCCAGTTGTCACTCTTGGCATTTCCTGGTTTCCTTCAAGGATGTCCACCTGAAATCCTCGAAATATACTTGGGTATAAACTGATTTTAAGATTACCTTTCCCTCTCCTTTAAAATACTACATTTGAGTTTGTGTGTTCCTGCCATTAAATTGTTCCAAAAATATCGGCAACATTGACGGATGGTCTCCAAAGACCGTCACGCCGAAAGCGTTGTGAAAAAGAGCGAGTGAGAGAAAGAAGTGAGAAAGAAAGAATAACGCAGAGAGAAAAAATGTGTGATTATTTTTTAGTACAAGGGGTACCAAAGTTAATCTCAAAGCTGGGAATTCATGAAATGGAAAAAATGAGATACAATTCTAGTTTTACCGCGCTGACCATGCAAGAAAATTGAATGGTACTCGTCCTATGCAATTAATTCGTATTCTCTCTGCACTATATAAGCTAATACAAGTTAAACTCCAGAAATAAAATGTGGATTATGCATTTTCTAAAGCGTGGATGTGATACATTAAATATTTAAAATATGCATCACTAATAATACTACATAACTGTGAGAGTGGAAATACTTGATAGATATATGCTTAGAAAGGAAATGAAAATGAAACGAAAAGCGTTTTTAACTCGTTTTGTAGTATAAAAACAATTAAATTATCTAACACGGTGTGTAAATATGAACGGCCAGTATAGCGTTAGATATAAATGTTGAAAAAAACAACTATATTAAAGGCAAAACTAGTTTTAAACTGAAATAGAAATTAAAAATGAAAAAAAAACATTATTAAACAAAAATATATAATATGATAATTTATTTATGGTTATGTTTTTAATCATAAAATAGAAAAGTGTTATTATTTATTATAAATGTATTTTAATTTACGAATTTACGAATTTAATCATATATCTTAAACGATACATTACTACAGGAAAGTACTATTTGCGAGTTATATTATAATAATTAAATATTAGAGACATTAAAATATATAAAAGTATAACCTCATATTAACAATATAGCGGCTACAATTGAATTTATAACTGATATATATTACTATAATATATTAATTAACTAATTTTTACATAAATCATAGTAAAATGCAGGTTTTCATATTTATATCGGAATAAAGTATGTTACATTTTTTAGAAACATTTTGTTTTATAATGTTTATCAAAATATAACTTTAAAATTGAGATAAAACTGCTTTGTATGAATTTTGATAATTTCCATATGATAATAATACTTTTTTAATCATTATTTTGAAATAAATATTTACAGAATAGCTGAGTGAATAAAGTAATTTAAACATATTGATAAAAATTCACCAAACAATTGTTTTACCTGTTTTTTGGAAATAATAACAGAGCAGGTATGAAAACCATATCAATAATAATACATATATTTAGATAAAAATACCTGTGTTTTGAAATGTCAAGTTCAATGATATGAAATTTTAATAACGTCAGCAATGAGATCAATACGTTTACGGTGTAGTTAAAGTTTTACGTTATCAAATAATATGTTTTAATAATACTTATTTGCACTTTTTAAGTCATTTTACAGTTTACAATAGAAACACATGGATTAATACATGTTAAATTAATTCTATCTAACCTCTGAATTCTACACAATAAAAGGACATTAAATCAATTGATAAATTTAAAAAACTCTGTTTTAACAAATGCTACTGCGAAATGACCAGTAACAAATTACATTAGTTTATTTAATCAAAAAGATTTATATTTATATATAACAAATAATTTGAAGAAGAAAAAGATGGAACATTATTTTATATTTTTTAGTTACAATACCGATTTAGTAAATGAAGTAACATTATCAGGTTGGATGAAAAATTACTAGCTAATAAATTGGAGCCATTTTAAGTCTACACATTTAATAAGAATTGATAAATAATAACAAGTTTTTCCAATAATACTAGAACATTTAATGTGCGTAATATTACTCTATTTTTTTGATTTTTTACATATTTATATATATAATAGATATACTACCGTAAAATACATAGCTAAATGTTTTTCATAAAAAATTAGGGTATATAAAATTATTTAATAACCAAATAAATGGAATATTTCATTACCCCATTAATTATCTAACCATAATGCCAATTATAATTGTTTTTATTACATATTTTTCTGAACTAAAATTATAGTTAGGTCATAAAAATAAATTGAATTAAAACTAACATAAAAACGATCACGTTTAAAAACATGTAAAAATAATTATTTTATTATATAAAATTAGTGAGTCACAAATTGCTAAAAAGCATGACTTAAAAAGGCAATTTGAAAAACATCGAAACTGTATTATTATATTCTATATGCATCTAAAGATGATTTAAAACATAAAAGAAATCCCTAAAGATTGAATAAAAATATTAATAATAGTGAAGTAGTCTCTGGTTCCCCGAACTTAAAATTCCAGACCATGGTTGACGTTTTTATTATACAATCGTCTATTCAGAATACCATAAATATGGAAGAAGTCGATACTAAATGCAACAGATTGCGGCTGTTGTCTGACTTGCACTAACGCGAATCTGTAGTTAACAACGCTGGTGTTCTGGATGAAGTTTAGTGCAGATATAAATAGTTTTAGCTTCTTTTTGGGTCCTATATACAAAGAGATACTTGAGCAGGCAAACAACTCGATCGTTTAATTCCATACCGACTAACAGGGATTCTTAAAAAATGCAAAGAGAAATCAATACGGGCAGAAATTTTTCCTTTGCTTGTTAAAAAATATCATGGCAAAAACTAAAATACTGTTATTTATACTACACAAGTTTAAAATAATTAAAACTATTTATAAATAATATAATACATACATTTCAAAATATTGTAACACTAACATTAAATGCACGTACTGTTATTACATCTATATAAAACTACCTACCTTTTACAAACGAATATCTTTAGTTCTATTCGTTACTAGAATGCATCGATATTTTTGTCAATAGTGAATACCAGTTATAACATTCACCTAGAAAATTATATGACATAATTCTCATTAATTCTGACAGCTATAAGTATACAATACTCCACGCAACTGGAGTGCTTTGAGTAATTCTCATTAAAAAGTTGGACAGGAATGATTAACCACATTTCTGAGTTTATCTATATAATGATCATTCAATTATAAAATATGATATTTACTATATATATCAACGCCTATATAATGGATATTTCTTCCTTCAAACTTTCCACTGCTATAAACATATACACTCGTACATTAACGTTAGAGAACTTAGATATTATACACATTCCAGGTTGGTCTCACGCAAACTGTAGAGTAGTACTCAAACTGGACTTGATTGCAAAAGGATGGCAGATTTTGAAATTCCTTTCAAAATATCCCCTACGACGCACGATACAGACGAACAAGAAAGAGAAAAAGAAGGCGAAAGTGTACAGGGAAATCCAGTCAAAAGAATCGGGGTCCATTTTATACGATATAGTCTTATCATTCATCGATTTCACGAGACATCTCTTCCCTCAGAGAGGTTAGGTTTTACATAAAGCACTATATAGGCAACACTGGACCGAGCGGAAAAGATTTTGTGATTTTCAAGTGAGTTTCGGTTGAATGAAGCTCGACGGACTGCCGTGAATATAGCTTGAGTCAGTGTTGCTGTTAAGTCGGTCATCCACGAGTGGACAGGTGGAGAGATTCACGACAGAAAAATCATATACATAGTCAGTTTCCGGGTTCCTCATTTGGCCTGTATTGCGAAAGTTTCCGTGAAGCAGTTTGTGTCATATTATGATTCAATAGATACAATACGTAGTTTTAAGAAACACAGTGAGTACATATTACATAATATGAGAAGGATATAGAATCATTATAAAGTTATAGAGTATGTTGAAATATCGATGAGAATATAATTATTTTGTATAGTTCTTCTATTTATATATATTTTCAATTTTGCACTATGTAGAAAGTTTAAATCGAAGTCAAATAAACGAGCCATCTATGTACATTTAAATAAATTAAATACGACCGTTAGTGCATGTTATTTTTTATTGTAAATATTTTATTGATACATTATTTGTAAAAATATAACTTAGCCAAGCACATCCCTGAATTCGCCATGACTACAGTGATAAAATGGAACATTTAATATAGAACTTAATTATGTTTTACGGTAAATTTGAAATTTATAAATATTACGGATGCAAACATGTTATATGAAAAATAATTAAATCATTGTAGTTAATAATATTGAGAAATCAATTAACTAATATTAATCAAAAACATAGTCTAAAACAGTCAATAAAAGTTGTATTAATCAAATTGCATTGTAGAACTATTTTACAAAATAAATGTGACCTTTATTCATTCCCGTTGGATGTAAGGTCTTCAATCGGTCCATATATATAAGTCTGCATAAAATAGTTGGTCATTAAAGCTCCATTTATTATTACTATTAAGGATGGTAATTGTATATCTAGTATGATTGTTTCTTCTAAAATGATCAGCAGTTTATATATTTTTGCTTGTTTCTAATTTAAGGCCGTAGCAACGTATTTTAAATGTTGGACAGTTCCCTGTTACAGATTTTCCTGTTATTCGTTAGTAAATAGTTCACAAGCTTTACATCTTGGCCGATAACATTTATGATTTTCTATAGCTGGGTTATTTATTTTATTGCTTTTATGATTAAATTGAGTATGTATGAGTTTTGATGTAGGATTTTTACCTTGTTTAAATGCTACTATTGATGGCTCTGAAAACGTATATTTAACTTCTATATTTTCAATAATGTGTAATAGTTGTTACTTATAATATTTGATAAATGTGTAACTTTGAGATGATATGTGACTACGCAAGGAATTCTTTAAATTTAAATTTTGGGTTTATAATGTCATAGTTATCGATAATGTAGCAAATAATTTTGGCACTGTAGACATACAATATATTCAACATCGTTTTATTGACATCATACATAATAAATAGAGAATATGACGTCAAACTGTTGAGGCAGAATAACATCTAATTTTTGTTTTATTCAGAAAAGTCTTTTCTAAACAGTTTTTTTCCTGGAATATGCTCAGAATCGGCCACAATATCTATACATAAAGCAGTTATTATGAGCTTTTATTCGAGCATTACAAAATGTATTAACAATTATTAATAAACCGATTGTAATTATAATATCATGACATGTACTAGCATGACACCATAGCTTAAGATAATCACGGAGAGTTTTAAAACACATAGTACTTGAAAAAAAAGTTCACACATGTAGAATTATTTTCGCTTTAAAATACAAAACTTTTGCACTTCTATTAACATTACCTCCTTTGTGTGCCCCCGAGAATTTATTCCCTTCCCCCCTATATACTGCTTAATGGTTATGAAATGAAGACCTCAGACCCCTTTCTCATCCTCTTCAACTTAAATGGAACATACCTCGCACATCCAGATGCCACTGACGATCAAGTTTGGTCTTCTCGAGACTGGCCTTTAGACCCAGGCTCAGATTGTCTTCTGAAGAGACAATCAAGTGAGTCCGTAGAGTGGAGTCTTTACAGAAATGATCTCGCAGAATGGACGTCGTGCCTGCAACCAAAATGAATGTCAAATACATGACTGAGTTATTTATGTGTAATGCTTTATATTAACTAATGAACGTTATACAGTCTGGTAAGGTACGTGTACAGCCAAAACAGTATAAGTCGGAATATACATTATACACTAAGATCAATATTAATCAACGTGTGAATGATGGTACAATATTGTACTAAAATGTAGCATATACAGGGTGTTATAAAAATAATGGAACCGCTAATTAAAAATTTCATAATTAGGGAAATACACGATTTTTCTATTTCAGTTACAGCTACGCCAGACAATGTCATAGAAATAAATATCACAGATTTCACATCAACGAACATAAGTAACATACATATCCACTCAAAACATTAAATATCCCTGAAATAAGTTCTACTCTGGGTTCTGTTACTTTTGGAACACAATGTATATATCACATAGTGATTGAACATATTATGATCGTTGTGAATTATAGAATAATATATCAAATGTATATCAAATAATATATCAAAATTATAAAAACTATTTGAATTGAAATGTTATTAGTATCATAAGCTGATTACTGATTTTTTTAAATATTAATAAAGATGCTGAATAGGAATACAACATTTATGTTGGAAATGTATATAACTGTTGAATAATTTTTTCTAAAATTTATCAATTATTTATCTAAATTAAAATAATGAAATATTATCAATAATTAAATTGAACAAGAAAATCACGTTAGCTGCAGACATTTTTTTTAATTGAAAATTTAATTAATTTAGAAATCTATCAAAGTAAACAATTAAATAATTCATCATATTATTCGTGCTTCATTCGATTCCATAGTTATAAGCTATCTTGTTGTGATTGTGTAATTACGTGATATATGCTTAACATATTCAGGAAACCTATTTTTATTAATTTGTTATTTTAAATTATTTAACTATTAATATTTTATTAATTTTCAAACATCGGTATATTTGAAAATTAATAAAATTCGAAATAATTAATTAAATAATTAAATAAAAACATAACATACCCATCGTAACCTTTTCGCAATGAGACATAACATGTATAATGATATTATTGTTTAGATTAACTTTGATGGACATTGTAATCGACAGGTAAATCTATCTGCAGACCGGTTTCGGAGTATTTTCCCCTCATCAGAACAGAGTATGAATCAAACACTTACCACAGTGATCTGTGAGGGAACCCACCTACCACTAGGCCACATCTTCGCCTGTCAACTACCGTATCTAACTTGTAATATGAGCCCTTCACAGCAGTTGCGAAAATGCACGAAATGTTTATAATCGGGAGAGAAACTCCACAGATAAATAAAATACTTGCATATTATTGTTATTTTAAATTATGTGAAACAATAGCTATCCTCAAATGTATCTACTTTAATAATAATTTACAATACATAATGCTGTCATTTTCCTGAAGACACGCATAAACGTGTTTAATTTTTTTAAGTTCTAAACACTGCAGTAAATAAATATGATATTTGAAGTTGTACAATGTATGTATTAACGCTTTTCAATTATAAATTTATATGTTGATACATACAATAGTTGTGAAATTGGATTACGCGCAAAAAATATTTGATTATCTAATAGATATATAACTTTAAAAAAGATGGGTACAGTATAAATATAACCTTTTACAGATACTTTCTGATAATATACCGGGAGTTAACATTGAAAAACTAATTTAATTAACACATTATTTGAAATATTATTTGGGGATGATATTAAAATAACAGTACCAGAATCTCGTCAATACAGACGACATACATCATGCTACATTATAGTATATCAGAATAAAAGACGAATAAAATCTTGCGTGCTTTGGGCGCATTGCAAAAAGAAAAAACGTGGTGAAAGTTAGTATGTTCATCGCTAGAGTGGCCGTATTGGAAAACCAGTTTAATTACAGTCCCTGGATATACTTTGGATTTTAGACTCAGTGATATAATTACTGAGCATTTCCCCTAAATTTAATGAAAAATGAAAAAAAAAACTATACATAGAAAAACACAATGATAGTAATAGTAATATACAGTTATGTTAATTAGAAAATTATTTCAAAATGAGTGTGGAAGATATGAATAATTATTATAATAATAATTTCCATTTTATGGTAACACAATTTTAATTATCAATACCTAATTTTAAAAATACTTTCAAAAAAATTAGTAGAAGAGAATCAGAATAATCTAATAATAATACTAATACTAATAATCTAATAATCAGAATTTATACTATACATTTTTGTTGACTTGTTATATTATTTAAATTAAAATATTCAGGATGTTACATGATTACACTGATGCATTGGTGAGTAGGCTTACACTGAATAAAATAAACAATGATTATTAGAAACAATAATATAATAATTTTTAGTAATATCTTAAATTAATCTTGGTAAAAATGTATTTAATTTAAATATAATTTAAAATATGATATCTTATTATTCATTATGATTATATATTCTTATAACGACATCTATTTTATTGTAATACGTCGAAATATTTATTAAACCATGTAAAAAAAATATATGATATGGTCATAAATTAATTATTTGAATCTCAGTGCATTTATTCGCGATATATATATTGAAGGGATATATTAATACACTTTTTTAAAATGTAAAATATAACATTTGCGTAAAACATTTATTTATTTATTTTTGCATAATATTTTAAAATAATAGTTTGAAAATATATTATATGAAGTATACATTTAATAACATTAATTACATTTAATTTCAAAGATTTATTTAGTAAGTTCCAACTACATCGAAGATTAGTTTTAATCAAATTCAGGACAATAATAATACAATAATAGGAAAACGAAAATGTGTAATAAAAATTGCTGAATATGTTTACCAAAAATAAATAAAGCATACACTTATAAATATATTTTATTTAAATATAAATAAACCACAATAATAATTTTATTTTAATCAAGCATTATTTTAAAAATACAGTTAAAAGCTAAAATTCTATCGACGACATATACTATTAATCAAATTTTCTAAAATGCAAAGTTAGAATTATCTTAACAAGATCGCACAAATCAAACAGGCTAAATCTAAATATAGGAAAATATATGCACGCCAGTATAGCACAATATTTCGGTGAAAATTGCGTGTACGAGTTATGTTTTGATAAATGCCTTTAAACTACTATCTATAATAGTATCTCTATAACGGTGTGACGTAATTACATAAAATATGCATAAAAACAATTTCACTGACATTATGAAGTTGACATCCAATTTAACGGTCAACAGGGAGAAGATTGATGCTCGCTAAAATTGTAATATTGCGTATTGAAAGATAAGTAACTCACTTAATATTACGATTGACTAAATAATACACCAATTTTGAATACAATTTTCAATTAAAATAAGAAAATGATATTAGTGCTCAATTTTATAGTATCAATAAAATGTTGCTGTCTTTAAGAAATGCATTACACATATATATATTAATGTAAGTACACATGGTATGTGTATATTTAAGTGAAGTATAGTAAATACACCAACTATTGAGAAAAAAAGACAATTAGGAAAGGCAAGTTATTATAATAACTTATATTAATAAAAATGTTATTATAATTGATAACTATAGTTATCAATTACTTTGTTTTAAAACATAACCTATCAAAAACGTGTGGTCCACTGGAGCTTTCACAATATATGTATAGTCTTTCCTAGAATAATCCCAAGCTGAAGACTTTGTAGCAATATTTTCAATGTGCACATATTTGCATTTCTTTTTGTAAACAAATACTTTGCCATTAATAAACTTAACTAATTCTCTCCCTGAAGCCACCACCGGAATATGTTTGCATGACTCTATTGATGCATATAAATAAACCACCTAATTTTTACCAAATATTGATTACCCCAATAACTCTTGCATAGCACGAAAACACCAATAAAGCCAACTCAACTATCAACTTAGTTTCTTTCCATAAATTGTACAGAAATATAAACACAAGAAAACTTGACAAAATAATATAGTTTCATTTTATAATTGACTAAGCCTAAAGGTAAAAGCTTAGTGATATGAAAGATATATATAGCCTAGGGAGGGGGGATGGATTTAAACCGATGCGAGAATAGGCGAGCATTGTGCTTTTTGAATATTTGCAAGATGTGCGCGTATCACCGGAAATGAAGAAAAACAAACTATTGCCTCAATTAGAGCTAAAATACGCTTCAACAGCAAAACCCAGAATCAGCTATATGATATTGATTTGCCAGCTATTTTTAATGCAAATAATAAACTAAGGGAATGAAAATAATTTAGAATTCAATTTTTCATAAACAGCCACACAATTTATACAATGGTAAAACAGCATTCATAATAAAAAAACAGAAACGATGTCAAGTGTTATAAGAATAGAAAGAATTATATATTTATATAAATATATGCTATTAATTAAAAAAAATTGCAGTAGTTTACTTTCCTCATTAAAAATTCCGAATTGAAATTAAGTTCCACCTATAAATTTCTTCAACAAAAAAGCTTTCCCAGATTTAATGGTAGCTATAACGAGCCAGTGTTTAATAATTAATGTTAGTTTAATGTAGGCTTCTATAGAGGTTCGTGAGGGTAATATATAATATGCGACATGCATACACTATTGAATTAGATTGAAAGGAGAATAAACTCATATTATTCGAAAATCAATATATCCCGGAAACCGCATTTAATCACATTTCGTCCGGTGTTTTAATTGCCCCTAACTAATTCTTATTGAATATTTTTTAAAAAGCTATGATTATTTACAATTTTAAAATTTAATAATCGGTCTGCATGTTTAAAATTATGCATTACATTATATTATATTATATTATATTATATCAGAAACATTAATATTTTTTGATTTTACTCCAGTAAAATGTTTAAATTAAAAGCAAGCAAATTAAATTAATAATACAAATGTTGTGATTAATAATGCTTCCATTAATTAAATATTAGTTTAATTAAAGATAAATTCATTGAAAACGATATGTAAGTAGTATGGGAGTGTGATGTTTACTTCACCCCACCGCCCGAAATCGAAACCCCCCTTAAATCGAACCCCCCAAAATCGAACCCCCCCCCCCCGAAACACAACCCCCCTCCGAAACCGAAAGTTGGCCAATTTTAACTAGGTCATGGTAATTGTCGGGTAAAACGGAGGCGTGGATTCCGAATTTGGCTTCCATAGTCGATTTGGGAATTCACGAGAATTTGTATTTCCCAATAAGGTAAACATATTCTTGTCTTTACGGTAGTGTTGTTGTCTTTACGTTAAAAATCATTAATTTTTGATTCCCGTGATCTCACCTCCTCTCTCGTTAGCATTCTGTTAGCCAATGGGTGTTGAGCTTTCTCCCATTCGTTTATGATTGGAAATTGATATGATAGTATTGTATAAATGCTATGTACAGCGCACGGGAGCTCATTATTCTCTCTTGTGCTGAACACATCGGACCTACTGCCTATCTTAACCCTTCGTACGTATGTACGTATGGGGTATGCCAATTTTTTTTCAAATAAATTAAGTTTTTGATTGAACTAAAAAACGTATGACCCTGATATTTTTACTCAGTGACTAAAATACTTTTATCTAACTAAAAAATATAACACAAAGAATTTTGAATATTTTTACATGCCAAAAAAAATGGTGTTATTATTATTGATCCATTTTATACCCCCCCCCCCCCCCCCCGGGTTTATTTATTAAAATTATTATTACATTATATTATTTTATTTATTAAAATAACCAGCAATTTAAAATAATACCCAAATAACATTTATACTACTTATAGCTTATTTGTATAAGTAGTATAATTATAAAAATATATTAACAAATATTGATCTTGTGATCTGGAATCAGATGCAAAAAGAATCAAGTCAATTGGTTGCATTCAACAAGAGTTAAATCAGATTTAAGCATCCACTGGGCAACAATATTCCATTGAAATTGTTGCCCAAAATATATATTTCTATTAAATATTAAATAAGAATTTTGAAAACATTTCCTTACGTTATATGCAAAAGTATTAGTCAATACCGCCCAAATTTAGCACAATTGACGACTTCCAAATAAAGCAATCCATGTATTACAATTGCATTTTTATGTTTGCAAACGTATGTGTTTTGTAGTTTTTAATGCAAAGGATATTCCCCTAAAATTTACTAAATAATTATGGCTACATACATTATGTAGCAATCATAGCCTAGCAATCCTACAATCATTGCTGTCGTTTTTGTAGTCTGTGTAAAAAAACCCACGTTAATTAACCCTGGTAAAAATAAAAGAAACAACTAACATTCATAGTGTTCAATAACAAAACGATATATTATTGTAAAAACATATATGTCCATATTGAAAACATACAATCCACCGTTGAATAGAGTCCAAGTGAGGAAGACAAGACGGTACCAACGTCGAAAATCGACATACGAATAACGTGTAAAATATTTGTTGAAGACATAACAATAGGAAAGACATCATTGATTACATAAATACATAATACGTATATATATACCCATATACGTATAATATACATATATAACATTGCTTTTAAGTCACATATATCAAATTTAAATGAAAGTAGTTAGTGGGATCGAACCCAATTGCACAATAAGAATAAATACCATCATAAAATGGGAGTAAACCTGTCAACATTAGCAGAACATTGTTTTAGATAAAATCTATAAACCATAATAATCAATCAACACCTAATTGGTCGTGTCGAAAACTGAAGTTGAAGAGAATATAAATATTTCGTTTAATGATAAAGAGACAGAAAATAGCCCGAGGTCTGTTTGTTAACAAATACAATGAACAGAAGTCGCGAATTGATTATCACCGACTTCTGGTATATCCTTATCATAGAGAGCATGTGTCAGACGAGAATGGGGGAGAGAGAGAGAGAGAGAGAGAGAGAGAGAGAGAGAGAGAGAGAGAGAGAGAAAAGTCATGAAACAACTTTCCACCAGTCTACAAAGTGTCAATCAATCCGCATTTATCACATAGTCATATTATATAAAACATGCGTAGCTCGGGAATTGAGTGAATCACACAGATTAAAGGGACGAATAGATTTTCCCGCGTAGATCCATCCATCAGTAGAAATATATATTGAACTCATTAGTAACTGACATTTTCCAAGACAATTTGACTCGACATAATATAATAAGTAAGTAAGGTTTATCGAAATTGGATGAGAGCACCAATTTCCAATCGCTCCATTCTATCAATTTCCTATATGCACAAATTATTATTCTTTAACGATACAGTTTTTGTAGGAACCAATTTCCAAAATAATTCACTTTTTCTATTCCCCGAATAATTCTATTACTTTTGTGTGTTGGCTATCTCATGAAAAATATTACACTCTAGACTATTATTGTCTAAAATTGTCACAATAACCAAACTTCACCTCCCAACGGAATATGTCTCAGTCCCATAATAACCAACTGTAGCTATAATCGATATTGACCCTCGATATAATATGTTTATCATCATAAGAACAACTAACGTTGAAGTAATGCTGTATATATATCTATCTATCAGAAATGGCCTATTTGCTTATTTACTAATTCTAATAAAACATGTCATTCAACTGACATTTGCGTGTTTAATGTAAATGTTGAAGAAATTCTAATCAGATAGTTCGCACACCGAAAGTACAATAACCGCAAATGCACTGTCAGAAATCGTTATTTATAACACACGCACAACACTTTCCCCACTCCAAGCAAGCTCGAATATCCCCAAGCCAATGTGAAGTGAAGTGAAGTGCCACTAGCAGGACGACTTGCTCCGGGTGGGCCACACAGGGGCCGGAAGAGATATCGGCACATACTCGACCCTGACCTTCTCACAGACACAGCTGTCCACGTGGTAGCGGGCTCGAAGTTCTTCCAGGGCACGTTCCTCTATCTGCACACACAAGGCAAGAGTAGAGGGGATACGATAAAAGGGTTTGCATGCGCGCACGCCATTTAGGGGCACAACGAAACCAAAATATTGAATATTTAAAAAAAAGTGTAACCAGACATCCACACACATTTGCTAAAATATGTATTTCATTAACTTTTATATGAAGTTCAACTTTAAATCTATCACGGACACAAAGATGAATAAAAATACAAACAAAATTAAAAAGAGGGTATACATAGGGTAATATGAAGTCTCTTTTAGGTCATTTATGTCGTATAAATCATATAATCATTTAGATAACATAAATTTATAAATAATAAACTATAAATATACGCATTTATCGTACTACCGTCTAAAATGGTTACGAACTATAGAATTATTGTCTTCCGCCTTTATACCAAAAAAGATATGCATATAATCGTTTTGTCATATAGACTGTATTGTGATACAAATTGCACTTTCTCGTAGTTTGTTATATACTTATACTACAAAAATGTCCTTTAAGCCTAATAGTTAAGTAGTTAAATGATTGGATTGAACAACTACTTTTAGATGATTATTAATTCAAGACAAAAGTTACTGAAGTCATGAGATATCAGGTGAGTGTGACCTGATACTTCGCTAGATAATACAGTTTTGGATTAATTAAGACTAACCTTCTACTAAAGTATTCACAACTATACAAGAGTTGAGTAAAGTAGCCCCAATATCTACTGAATAACAGCGTTTATACTTAATAGATTTCAACCTCATACTCTAGATATAATATAGAAAACTGCAATGGACTGACTGACTTGCAAAATAATATACCGACGGAAAAAGGCGATAGTGACTCGAATAAAGATAGCACTTCGTTATCTTTGAAGAGCACAATGGTGCTATACTTGAAGTGTTAGTGATATAGACAGAGCGTGAGAGAGAGAGAGAGAGAGAGAGATAGAGCGAAAGAGAGCTCGATATAGTCGTGTAGATGGAGTGGTGTGCTACAATTAGCAGTCATATAACCCCGTCAACCATATTGTGAAAATTGTGACAAACTGAGCCACTGTAATGGCAATCTCGGGCATCTACACCGGGAGTCGAACTCTGGAGTCCTTGGACGGCTACTTGGGACTGAGGATCGATACAATCAACTTCCTGGTCGCCTGCCTACTCAACATCCTACTAGGTCAGGTAATGCGCCGGGTCTTCCCGCCAGCCCGCGCTTCTGCAAGTGTTCGCCTCCTGATGGAACTCCTGCTGGGCCTGGCTATGCTCTACTTCTGCTTCGGCTACCAGCTGGGCTTCATGCTGCTGCAGGCCCTGGTGGCCTACCTCCTACTGCTCCTGCTGCCAGGCCGACTGGCAACTGGAGCCGTCTGCGCCTGGGCCATGGCCTTCATGTCAGCCGCCCACGCAGTGCGGCAGTACTACGACTACGGCGGCTACACTCTGGACATCACAGGGCCGCTGATGGCGCAGACTCCACGACTCTGCTCACTCGCGTGTAACTATCTCGACGGTCAGCGGCTCGCGAGGAGAGAACCCCTGACCAACTCGGGGCACAGACTGCACGCAATTTCGCGTCTGCCCAGTCCACTCGAGTTTCTCGCCTACAACATCCACTTTCACAGTGTGCTGGCGGGTCCCTTCACCTTCTACACCGAATATCGGGCCTACATTGACGGCTACAAGGCGCACTCACTGCCCGACAGCTCAGCCCGCTTCCAAACAGTCGCTCTCCATACCCTGGGCTACATGTTCCTGTCGGTGGTGGTGAGTCCCAACTTTCCCTGCACCATGTTCCTCACTGTCAACTTCCAGCAAACAATGTCACTGCTACAGCGGGTGGTCTACACCTATCTCTGCACCTTGTTACTACATCAGCGCTACTACACCGCCTGGTCACTGGCCGAGTTGGGCGCCCTCAGCGCCGGAATGGGCTACACAGGCCAGGGCCGCTGGGACACAGTCCGCAATCACGACTTCCTCAAGATTGAAGCTGGCAACAGTGTCAAGGTGTTGATTGACGGCTGGCACATCAGCTCCAATCGCTGGCTCCGAGAGGTCGTGTACGAGAGGGCCCCCCTCTGGGGACAGATCGCCATCGTCAATCTCTGGAGCTCCGCGTGGCACGGCTTCTACCCCGGCTACTACTTCCTCTTCCTAACAGTGGGCCTGTTCACGACAGCAGCCCGCGTGGTGCGACGAAGACTACGACCGCTCATCATCCCCAACAACAACAAGTGGACCAGCCTCGGCCTGGGGTACGACTGTCTGACGACGGTTGCTACGCGACTCTTTGTCGCCTATGCGCAGGTACCCTTCTTCCTGTTGACACTGGAGGCGTCACTGCGGTTCTGGCGGACGTTCTACTTTCTGCCCCATATTGTAGCGATGCTGGTGCTCTTACTAGAAGTGATTCTGAGGAACATTGAGCGCTTGCCTGATATGGCGGCTAAGAGCAGATGATGATTCTGACCACTACCTTCTCTTCTCTTCCTTTCCTCCCTTCCGTGAAGGTAGTGTCCGAGTGTAGGCGCTTATTTTTCTATCAATGATTTACGAAAGTCTTTATCATGTATATTATTATATATTGTATTCACGTAGAGTAAAATCGATAATGAAAGGACAATATCAATTACAAACAGCTTTATGGCAGGTAACAAGTACTTGTTCCATGCACAAATCATTATAATTAGATATTGCATATATTATCATAATTACATTGTATTTATGATCTGTAAAAAGTAAAACAGTTGATACAATTCCCATATATTTGGCATGATAAAACAGGGCACAGTATACTTATCTATCTGTAACATATTATAACTATTATTTAAGTATCATAACTATAATAGTCAAATATATCATATATACATGTTCAAAATATCTATGTCAACATTGTTTGCAGTGCAAACATAATTCTGCTTTATTAGCTTTATAAAGTTGTACATACAGTAAATATTATTAGTATTCAGTACTTCTGCATCGTACATTGTAAATTGTAGACACCTGCGATTGAGAAGACTCTATAAGGAACCACTCTACATTCATTTTAATATCTCTCGACAACAGAATATCGAAGGGGTGATAGTCAGGGATGTATGTTCAAAGATATCATTTTTGTTATTGATTTTTGTTTGGCTTTTGAATTAATTATTATTTATTACTTATAGCTTAGCAGTGTATATTCTTATTGATTATTTTTTTTCTATATTATGGTGTTTATTGTTTATATAATAATGTTAATTGATTTATCAAATAAAATAGTTCAATCACACAATACTAATTTGATTTGGCCAAGAGTTTCAGCAATTTAGTCATATTCCATCATTGTATACAATATATACATATATTAGAATAACGTTCTGTTTTATATATCTGGCCGACACTTAAACTGAAGTTAGGTTCAAGTAAAACACAAAACAGAGAAGCGATTTCCTGTTACCGTTATGAGATATGATAAGGCAGACGAACTGAGGCATGCAAAGACGAACTGTATAATATATTCTTCTGCTTGACTATCGACACTGTACAGTCAACAATCAGGAATAACTTTCAATACTAAGTCTGCCTATATCAATACAGTGTACAGTGTTACATAACACTGTTACGACGTTTAGAAAATTCAGACGGTTTGCAGACAGTCAGGACGGATAGAAAATTCAGACGGTTTGCAGACAGTCAGGACGGATAGAAAATATTGTTCATACTATATTTTAACGAAATGAATACAGACAAAAGTACCAATTTTTATAAAAATTTAAATATAAGGAAAACTTTAAACTTTTGTTTTTTTAATTATTCGTATAAATGTTGATTATTAAAAATGCAAAAATGTATATTATAATTTATAAATTTAAAAAAATTAAAATTAAAACATGAAAAAGTTCAAAACAGGGGCTACTAAAATATTAATTAAACTTAAATATATAACTTAAAGTATTTCCTGGTTCCCGTCCGGCCGTATAAAAATACAGTAGCGATCCTATGTATAAATACGGCTGAAAAAAGCATTCAAAATATAACAACATATTTTACTCGTATAAATTGTTCGTGATTTTTGCATATTCGTAATATTGATATTTTAGTCAAATATGTCTTTTTGGCTATCGTTCATTTGGTATGTTCGTTATAAATAGTGCATCAATAATACGTTCTAATCTATCCATTCAGACGGTGTGTAAATAAATATCCATATACAGAAGATGTATTTTATATGTGCTAGAATTATAAATCTTTATATTATTGTTACTTTCAACCAATATAATTTAACTGGTAGGTACTCAAATTAGTAAATCAAGGAATATACATTATATTAACTATTCATATAACAATATGTGGCTGTTATAATATCTGCCAATTAGTATATTGTGAAAGGCCGAAATACGGAAAATACGAATTTTGTGTGTTGGAGATAAATAAGGACTACAAAATAAGGACAAAGTCTAGACACAACAAGGACTAACTTGACTACCCGGCAACATATCATCCCGAAATATTTAGCCCTGAGTACGACCAGTATTAAACATGGGCATTAAATTACTTTCAGTAAGCATAGGCATAATGATATCATATATTAAATATCATAGAAATGAAAGCTCCATAATCAGTTATTTTATATAATATATATTATGTAAACAACGTTTTTGTGAGTGTAACAGTAATATTTAAAATGTTATAAAAAATGTTCTATAATAAGATTATTTAATAGCAGCAAATAATAGTATCACGAAAGGACAAAATCATCATGAAATGAAATCGTTGTTTTCCAAAAAAATCGATGGTCCACAAATTGGTTCATTTGCAATATATAACTTACATTTACTTACTAGATAGACTTTCGTTATATATATTTGGTTATATAAAATGTACAATGTGATTAATAATAAATTATTTTAATTTTAAAATCTCGTTTCGTTTAACGAATTAATTATTAAACGGTCTTTTGATTAATAGAATCATTATTTAATTTTCTAATGGTCACTCGAAGTGTCTATTTTATTCTATATTGTGCTCATTATTGGCCAATAATATCAATGTTTCAATGTCTACTGTCCGAGATGTGACCAAAAAAAGAGTCTATAGAGATAGATATATGGTGTCCATGACCACACCTGGCAGGAGCGGAAAGTAGAATGAAATTGAAATGAGCCGCACCAGCTAGATGTGATCTACTTTATGTGATTTTAGTAGAAAAACGGTAAAAATTCAGATGGTATATATCCTAACTATAGCTAAATATCCATACAAACTACAATTACATATCTATAATAACCACAGCATATGGCCTTACATAAATACCTACAGTTAAAATAAAATTAAATATAATAAGTAAGGGCGCACAAGAGATGGCGCACGTACACAAACTCACCTGAATCAAATCGAGGGACTTGTTCCTGTCTCTGTGTGACTTAGCGTCTTCCGCCAGAGTTTCTTGTTGAATTTCAGAGAACGATTTCGATCCCACAAGATCTTCGACCTGCTCAGTCGACCAACTCTTCTGATTGGTGATTGGTAGCTGCTGAGATGCCGCATTCTGATTGGTTGATGGCTCAAGGTCAAGTGTGCGCCAGCCACGCGGTGATTTTTTTGCCGATGATTGTTTCGATGACGCATTCTGACCGGGTGATGGCTGCTTCGATGTCGCATTCTTATTGGATAATGCCTTCTGCGGTGTTGCATTATAATCGATTAATGGCTGCTGTAATGTCGTATTCTGATTAGTTGATAGTTCAGGGTCAAGTGTACGCCAGCCACGCGGTGACTTTCCTGTCGGATTTTGCTGTAATGTTGCATTCTGATTGGCTGATGGTCCAATGTCAAGTGTACGCCAGCCACGCTGAGTCTTTTCTACCGGATGCTGATGCGATGTTACATTCTGATTAGTAGATGGCTGTTGTGATGTTGCATTCTGATTATTTGATGACTGTTTCGATATCGTATTCTGATTGGTTGATATACTTTGTGCAGTCATGACGTCACGAAGGGAGAGTGGAGACGCTGTTGAGTGGTCAGACGAAGGTGTCGCCCTGAATCAGTTTCAAAATAAACGATACGACTCTAAACACTAGATATGTGGAAGCGACGAAACATTACAAGATGTGTACAACAATGTAAATCCATTATCGGTAATGGTTATCTGTGTGTTCATAATAAGGTTCAAAAAGCTAAATTACAACAAGCCTAAAAATGGCAAATCAAAATATAAAACAGTAGTCATGGAAGTTCACTCTTATAATTTTAGATGACCCTCAACTCAACTTAAGTGGTCTACAGAAACCGACAGAAAACGACTGAATTTTGACGTCCCACATGACTTGGAAACACTCCTTCCATATTACTAAAATTTGATGAATGTTTCCATGACTGACAAAAAAGCACAAACAGTTCAACGACAAGACATCAGCTTTGAATTCAATCAATAAACGGTTAGAACAACCAGAGATACTTACCAGGGTGCCAGCTTCATCACAGGGGGTGGGGGCGTTGTTGTGACAACTGAAAGAGATGTCAGTTCTTTGCGTTCTCGTTGAGAGAGCTTTCTGAAGGCGGACCGAGTTCTGATAGAAAGGAAGAGAGCACGGACAGGTTAGTGGGGAGAGGAGGGGGAGTAAAGTGAGGTAAAAGAGTGGGAGAGACCAATTATCCAATTATAAGAGAGAACCCTTTCTTGGTAAGGTACCATCTCCCGACAGTAGTATAATGCAGATGCACTCTATTGACGAAACAAAGCAAATAGAGGAATACAAAATGTAGACTGGATCATATCAGATAGTAATTCAAGTTAATAGAAGGTTTAATATACTTGATGATCTAGTGATGTGCCTATTGCTTGCAAGCAACTACAAATGATAAAATAAGCCAATTAGAAAAATTAAAACAACTTTTGCATTGGCATTTTTTTGTTTTCTCATAATCTGTTTCAGTATTTTATTACAAATTTGGGAAAATGTTAAAACATATGTTTTCGATTCTGTGGGAGGTCCTTCTCCACTTGGACAAATCACAACTAAAGCGAAACAATTATTGTTAGGCCTATGGAAAGAGGAAATATGGAATGTTCGGAAACAACTTCCGGGAAATAGTGTGTCAAACATGACGGCGACCGATAAGACCAAGAGAGAGAGATAGAGAGGAGAGAGAGAGAGAGAGAGAAAGAGAGAGAGAGAGAGAGAGAGAGAGAGAGATAGAGAGAGAGAGAGAGAGGTATCAGCGCTCACTTCTTGCCGCTTTGAGTCACCAGCGGGGACACGGTAGCAGAACCACAGGAAGGCACGCCAGCAAAACTGGGGAAATCCTGCTCAGATATGTTGACGACTTCCGCGGACGACGGAGATGGGACCACAACCACTTCGACGACGTCAAAATTGGGGAAATCCTGCTCAGATATGCTGATGCTGCCATCGGCAAGGGGGGGAGGAGGAAGAGTGGCTTCAACGGTCGCCGTGCTGGACAGAGAGTCGTCTGATCCAACACTGGAGGGACGCTGCGACTGAGAGCTGCGCTTGCGACGTGCGGTCAACCTCCTGGACGACGTTGATTGGTCCGTGGACGCTTGACTCGGACTGACCAATGGCAGTGGTGGCGACTGGTGATTGGCGGAGGAGGAGGAGGAGGCGGGGAGAAGGGCTGCGATCTGTTGAAGATGCTCGGTGGTGGGGTGGGGGGTGGAGGGGCAGGGCAGACGACGGAAGTCGGTGGGGAGCTGAGGGTACAGAGAGAGAGAGAGAGACAGAGCCGGCATATGGAGTATTCCATGACCAAAAACGGGTTTAGAGGAAGTCTATGCAAACTTCCTTCGATAGAAACCATGTTCTATATTATGATATGGAGCGCAACCAACCTGGCGTTGATAGTAGCTCGTGACATTGTCCATTGCAGAGTCAGAGAGCAAGTCGAGATGTCTGAAAGTAGAGGTGGTGATAAACATAAATGACCGATCTATCTCAACAACATGCAGTTGACTATCTAAGGAGTGAACCGATGCAGACAGAGGCAACACACATACTTGGCTTCAAATAGCGCGCTAAGATTTAGGTGAATGAAGTCATAACAAGCAACCTCCAATTGGCTGGCGTTGACGTACAGGGCCAAATCCAGCACCTCAGAGACATTCTTCAGGGATACTGCGCCCGCGCGGCCAGGCCAGGGAAAGAATGAGACAAAGAGATGTGCGGTTAGCATGCCACCATTTCAGAAATGTTAAGCAAGATAATCAAAACAAAGTGATCAGAGTTATTTATGTTTGTATATTTTATCATTATTAATTATTAATTTTACACTCATAGGTCAGTTAAGTAGTAAATGATTTTAAGTAAGATACATAAAACAATAAAATCTATAAAGAAAAAACGTTGTTATCAGTTCTGTCTACTGCAGCTAGTATTTATTCAATTTAATACCGCTTATATCTGATTGGTTTAACAGTAGAACGGGAGTACATACAGGACAGTTGGAAAGTCTGATAAATATATACGTTATCGATTGTTCAGCGTTAATAAGCGTCTATCCATAAATACTGATGTTTTATCAGTTCAAAATATAGTTTATATATAATATATAGTATGGTATGCATAATGTTTATCGTTTCACTGCCAATATATCGATATATTTTCAAATCCAATCAGATTAGTTTGTGGCATTTGGGAAATCGGTTGGAATATACATAAATCCATACTGAGAATATTTTGGTAATGTTATTTTTTACATATTTTTATTAAAACATATTTTTTAAATTTATGTAGGCCTACATATATACATCTATTTCAAAAAAAAATCATTTTAAAACAATCAAATCGGTGTCGCTATTTACAGCTCTATAGTTCCGCACATAGTTCGTATATTGAACATAATTATAACAATCATCATCAACTCCCCCAAACCAC
>JAUZND010007997.1:0-10116 GCA_034780555.1 Coelogynopora nodosa | reverse complement strand
AGGTGGCGGTGTTTGTGTCATCGACAGGTGGGGGTGTTTGTGTCATCTACAGTTGGGGGTGTTTCTGTCATTTACAGGTGGGGGTGTGATTGTGTCATGTACAGGTAGGTGTGTTTACATTTAATAGGTCGGGGGGGAAGTATCTTGGATGGAGAGCAGGAATTGCACAAATGCTATCTTAGTATTTATAGGAGCTTTGCTATTCAATTAATATTTTTGGAAAAGTCTTTAAAACATATTTAGTCATTTTTTTTCAACTATATTTGGTCAAATTACGCATCAAGTTTTTTTGTAATACTATAATGTAATTGCTTTAAATAAATATTGGTAGGTTCTATAACCACTTTTTTTCTCAATTACTTTTTATAATTTTATCCCCGTTAAAGATTAACTCGAATAGTTACGCGATATCATAATTGTTGCTTACTGTATATACCTATATAATATTTATAAATACAGGCATAAGGCTACAATTTATTTTAATTGCATCTGCATCACCGCAGAGATCTCAAATTGGACAATGTTCTTCTGGATCGTGAAGGCCATGTCAAAATCGCCGACTTTGGAATGTGCAAAGAGACCGTGTTTGGCGATAATAAAGCATCTACTTTCTGTGGAACACCTGATTATATTGCGCCTGAGGTAGGCTCATATTATTATATGTAACTTAGCAGAATGAATGATCCATAACAAAATTATAATAGATTAGAATGTACTCTGCATATATTTTGATAATCTTAAAGTATATCTTTACATTATCTCTCTGCTTATTTTCTCGGTAATTGTAAGTTCATTTGGCAATATTTTTGTTATTTTTAATATATATATATAATATTTTTATATCTAGAACATAAAACAACCTTTTAAAATTCAACCATTTTATTGACGTCGCTATATTTTATTAGTTTTTTATCTCCTGCTTTAAAAAGTATTTACAGCCCGAAATGTCGATAACTATCTAATTTTTCATATAAATTTCTGTATTTGCTGTCGTTGCGACACCTTGCTCTAAATATAGACCTCGAATTTCAGCAACGCTTGTCTGAATAATAGGGTAGACATTTTGGATCATTTTGATTGCTTATATATTGTTTATAATATTCCCCATCCAAAATTACGCAAACCTGTTCGGTTTTTTCTCCAGTTTTCCACTTTTACCGACAAACTGAATCAGACCTCGTCATGTCATTAAAGGGTCATTAAATTTGGCAGAAACGACATTTTTACTAATTTTGTGGGTATTCCCGGTTAGATTGTTAGCATCGTTTTATAACAAACTGATGAACAAAAATTGGTATCATATTCAATTTTTCTTTAAAATAGTAAATGTGTTTTAAACAGCATTAAGAACTTATTTTTTTAATTTAAAATATTTCAGTGCGTTTTCATTATTAATATTTTTATTTATTTTTATTTAATTATATAAAAAATAAAAAGGCATAAAATAATATTTATTATAAAAAAATGTAATATCTGATTTACAATAAAAATATATATATTATATTAGTTATCATTGTATGTGAGTATGAAATATTTCATATAATTTATTAAATTTATTTCACTATTTTATCAATAATTGTTGATTCATCAGAAAAATATAAATCTGTAAGAACTTAATAAAATCTTCAACGTTAGACGTGTTTTAAATGTTTTATGAAAAAGAAAATATAACTGAGTCAACATAAAATCAATGTTTATTAAATAAGTCAACTACGATGTCCGGTGATAATCAATAATCACTCCTTCGTTAGAGTAAGTGAAAATAAGATACTATTATAACATAAATAATTTGAAAAATGAAAAATTAATTTCAAATAATATATTCTGAATATTGGAATTAATCATATAACATAATTCTTACTTATAGATAATTATATTAATAATCCTTAGACTGTAACAAAGGTTTGTACAGTCCTAGAACCACAAGGGTTTTCCTTTGAATAGTGTACTTTACATTAAAAATTTATACACGATATAGCAATAAAAAAGTATTATACAATTATGTTAATAAACAAATGTTTTATTTTATATAACGGACGATGAACTAATAACAGTAAAATGTCTCCCATATATTACTGTTATCAAATGTCGCAGGTTTAGACTGTGTTTAGGCAACACTTTTAATATATAAGTCATTCAATACCATACCAATATGTTCTATTATTTTAAAGACCGAATAATAATGTTTTGTAATTCCAGTGAGTAATCACCCTTATAGTAGTCCGGGGGTTAAAAGAATCAAATGCACAGCACGGGAGGATAACAGTGAAATACGACCGTAGAAAGGGAACTGGTTTGCCCGAATATTGTCAAGACCTTGCTGGTGATGTCACTCACTCTCCCCCATCTTGTCATTGTATCCAGATCATCAAATGCCTCAACTACAACGAGTCGGTAGATTGGTGGTCCTTCGGTGTCCTGCTCTACGAGATGATGGTGGGTCAGTCGCCCTTCAGGGGGGAGGACGAAGAGGACATGTTCCGGTCCATCTGCAAGGACACCCCCCACTACCCTAGGTCTATGTGTAAGGAGGCGCTCTCCTGTCTCCAGCTGGTGCGTGTACTATAGGTCTAGTCAACCATTCCAAACTGACATATTATTGTGGTCCCATGCTCACTCTGCCTCTGTGTACTCTTTTTCTTTGATCATTTGTCTTTATTTGTGATGAATTTTACTTTTATATATTTTATTTTTGAAAACGTGACGATCGCGGTAGACCTGTGCTATAGGAACCCATTGCTCGTTGTTCCTACAATTTTATTTCTTTTCCTCCTCTCTGTGTATGTGTATGCATGGCTATGTTTGTATATATACAATACGTAATATGTTACATCTCTCTATTGTTTTACTTGATTCCCTTTCTTATCCTTTTTTATTTCATAATTAGTCTATTGTCATTATATATTTTTGGTCTTTCTTGATAATCCTACGCTTCTCTCTATTCTGTCTCATGTTTCTCTAATCTTTATCATTTACTAAACTTCCTTTTCTGAATTTATTTGTCTATCTATTTACACACTCTCTATCTAGATATCTCTCCGAGATTATATAATTTTATTCTTATTAGTTATTATAAATTATATACTTCTTTATTCTAAATATTATTCATTATACTTAAATAATAAAAATAACATTTAAGTTCTTCATGTCGACTATTTATGGGCACCAGCAGTGCGATTATCGCAACGTGTATATCTTCATCGCAATGGCGATATAGGGACGCTGTATGGAGCATTCTCTCTCTCTCTCTCTTTCTCTCACATTCGTAACTTTTCAATTTTTTCCAATTATTATTAATCAGTTTTCCACAGTTTTACATATTTTTTCTCAACCTATTATATTTCATAATTAGCTAGTTTAATGTTGGAATTCCCTCGCTCTGAAGAAAATGCGGTTTTATATTAATCTTTTATCGTTTCTCTATATTGTTACTGTTTGCATCTCTATTGTCACGGGGGTATCATCTATGTATATGTTTCACACAACGGTGTATCTACATTTGTTATACGGCTATACTATGATTTCGGTGACCTGTAAAATTAATAAATATTTTATTAATTAAAAAATACAAAAAATCCGTTCACACCCTTATTATATCAATCTCACCGACAATGCACTCCTCTCAATCTTTCTCTCTCTCCCACTCTCCCCCGCGCCGCGCCCGCCCAGCTCTTCGTGCGTATCCCAGAGGACCGGCTCGGGATGCCCAGCTGTCCACACGGCCTGATCAGAGATCACCAATTCTTCACGGACATGGACTGGGACAAGCTGGAGCATCGACAACTGCCGCCCCCCTTCAAGCCCAAAGTCGTGAGTATACGTCACACACGCTGCGGCTGACTGACACCGTTGATACGGTGTTCACGCCCCCACACCCCGATCCGTACTTTCCCTTGAAAACTACTCTGAAAATTGTGATTTGGATTTCATGCGGACCTTGCTTTTTAGATTTTTTAAACACTTTTTTCAATCATTTGCAATTTTAAAATCAAATTAAATTTAAAAAAATCATTTTTATATATTTTTATGATTATCATATTTCGTGAAAGGATTTCATATATTTTAAACTTTTTTTCTTTTTAAGTAAAATGCAACTATTCATTTAACAGAACATTAATTATACTAGGATATTTTTATGACGTTATCAGTATAATATATATAAACCTCTAATTCTAGTATTTTTATACACTTTTTAAAAAAATTGTTTTATAATTTTACTCCTTGAAAATATTCTTGAAAACTCGTGCAATTTTTTCACAGAAAAGCCCAGGAACTTGAACCCTGCATTTAATATCTGGAGATAAATAATTTTTAGTATTTTATTAATGGCCCAGGTCAAAACTATACAAACACTATCATTGTAATTATAACTTTGTAAACTATTGTTTTGTCATTGTAACCTATAGTAAACAAAATATTGTTTTCTCATTTAATCTGTATCGTGTATACCACGTTTTTTACAGAATGTTGTTATCTATAAAAAAAATATTAAGTGTAAAATATTCATATACGTTTAATGATTATTTCAGTTGTACTAACTATGCGGACACTATATAAAGGCTTCATGGAGCAATAATATAACATAACATTTACTTTTGCAATTGAGGAGTTTAGTTCACTGGTCAGGTTTGCTGCGAAAGAAACGAAGGCAATAAATTTCAATTAATGCTTTTGATTGTTATTTTTAGTAATATTTCAATCATGTTTAATAATAATTTTAATTAAATATTTTTTTAATTAATGGTAGCTGTGTTACACATCCAATACTTTTTTAGTTGTGTATAGAACTTTATTGTAGTCTATCAGCATAGTCACACAATTACGTGGTATTTTCTTTATGTCGTACTTCCCGATCTTTTTTGTAAAATGATACACATTTGAGAAATTTTAATGTGCACGATTATAGTTTGGGTCGCAGATTTAAATGTGCATGCCTGTTCAATCATTATCCATTAATTAATTTTAATTGAACAAAACATCTTTTATATAGCAAATCAATCGATTAAAAATTGATAATTGTGTTACTATAGCAAGCCGAATTGTTTTAATGTTTAAACCAACCATCTTGAAATGAGCATGAATAATATATTGTATAAATCTTTGACTTCATTGTAGGTTTTTTTGGATTACCACCAAACATTATCTTGAAAACTTTCAATTTATTTATCTATCGGATGGATTATCTGATATTGACATCAACATTCACGGTGTGGAAGCTTATTTTATGCGATATACGCTCTTAGAAGAATTAATATATTGTTTGTCAAATATTAAAGATATGAATGCAAAAATATAACCAACTAAGTAAAACTATGAGATAGGAAGCCTTACTTTCCATAATGAAATAGTTATCTATATATTCTAATGCAAGTGGATTAGTTTTAAAACGGATTGGGTTAAAAATTATACATTTTCTACCTAAAAAATGTCGAACGTTGAGGCATGTATATACAGAGTTCGTACAGACCCCTGAAAACCATTGAGAATTCTCTAATTGTTTCTTTTGAAGATAATCGGATATGAAGCTTTTAGTTATATTAAGAACTCGAAACTCCTCGAAATGGAAGGAAAATAGTCCTTCCTCTAAAACCCTCTAAAATGTATAGTTATAAGCAATTGCATTTTTATATAAAGTCTAAAAAACACAAAAAATTATTAAAAACAATATTATCATACTGTTCACTTCTACATTCTATGCACACATTTACAAAAACGGATAGTCCAAAATGAACTTGTATAATATAGTATGCATTTTATCCAATTTCGATTTAAATACACCATTTTTAAGAAATGATATTATTATATATAACTTTTGGCTAATCAATTTGACCTTATCACACACGATCACACCCTCCTCGGTTCTAACATTGGCTTTACTGTGCGAACCCTGTGATACAATAGCAGCTTCCTTATTTTCCATTACCAAACTTTAACTCACAACATCAACTCAACTGTTCTCCCCCAGAAATCCGGGTGTGACACGTCCAACTTCGACTCGGAATTCACGGCCGAGCGTCCCCGACTCACCCCAGGGGACGAGACCCTCCTGAGCACGATGAACCAGGACCTTTTCAAGGGGTTCTCCTTCACCAACCCCGCCTACGAGCTCACTGTCAAGCCCTGACTCGCTCACTCCCTCACTCTCTGGACTGCAGGTGAATATGTGGGAGCACACACAATCTCTCTCGACTTGCTCTCCCGCTTCTTCTCTCTCTCTCTCTCTCTCTCTTTCCCAATCTCGAATAATCATAATATGACAACATAGTTCTCAATAGTCAGTACCTTGACTACCCTAGGTGGATAGTAACAGTTGACATGGAGACGTGTGTGGTGGCGCGTAATATGTCTGCCAGTCCAGTATGGTGACTTTAATCTAGAAATATATTATTTTGCATAGGAGGTCTGAAAGTACAAATAGAACTTTTGGTTTATATTGTAGGTTTTTTTCAACAATCTTTCGTTTATTATATAACAATTCTATCAGTGAATGAACTTACAAGTTATACAATTTCATGTGATTGTGATATTTTCAACAGTATTGAACCACCAAGTTTGATGGAGGTTATTATTAATACACACATTTTAAATATTCACTGTAAACTTTAATTATGATCTGACCCGTTCAAGATCTTTACATACTTTATATTTATTAATAATATTAACAGTTGTCTTTGTGATCAGTTGTTATGACGTCATCAATATTACAATACACAGTTAAGTCATCTACCCTAGGTAATAAAAGATGCCATTCAGCCGTTTTTTAATTTATATTTTTAAATCATATTATTATAATATCAAGAAGTATAATTACTACGCATCTATTATAGTATGATTTTTTGTAGGAACTCTCAACTATAGCCTGAAATAAAACTAAACGGTTTAAAAGTAAATATTTTAAAATGAAAGTGGGTCGGTCCATCACATCACAAGAGGTGAGCCAAATAGAATTTTCGTGACATTTTTCCCAAATTTACGAAACAGATAGTATTCAGTACCTATGTGTTTAAAAATTGCGAAGAATTATAACTGCAATTGCGACTTGATAGATCCTACTGTTAATAACTGTTCAGGTTATAAGTACAGTGTGGTAATACAGTAGCCGTTAGTCTTATTAGCGGACAGATCTGCAATAATTCCAGTTTATTAAGCAAATGTATAATATATTGCTTGTTTTCTACAATTTCTACTTCTTAATTGAAAATTCTCTCCATTTTCTATCCAAATAGTTTTAAAACGGGTAGTCGTTTGTCGGCTATAATTCTAGTTCTGAATATTTTTAAGCAATCCTTAGTATATTATGCAATTTAAAAGAAGCTAGTAAAACGTGTGTTTGCTACGTTATAGTTTTATATGTGATAAAATTCTATTCTATTTTATTGTATTTATTAATTGCATTTAAATTAATTATAATATGCTTTTATGCGACTAAATTACTTGTTACAGTGCGTAATGTTGTTAATTAATTTATTTCAACAAGTGACTTTACTGTTATAACCGTTTGTATATAGGAGACTACTTTAAATATATATTACCCTTTGTGAGTAAGCCTACTAAGATTTTATAATTAAATTAATTCAATACCAGCTTGATAATTGTCAAATTATATAACGGGTGATCGAAGTGATTTGCTCGACCACTACATTAGACTCTTGGGTTTTTAACGGGTGGTTTCTTAGATAGATTTTCTTATACTTTATACGTGTCCTTGTCCAATATGCCATCTAATCCATGCATGTCCCTGGGGTGGGGGGGGACATAGCGTCTATTCTTGCACGACAAAATTATGATTACTATAATAGGATCGTGTTGTTCCCTATCGCAGTGTAGTCAATGTGTGTTGTGATATTATAAATAATATTTGTTGAAACACTTTTTACTTATACATTATATTATATATCGTTATACTAGTATATAATATATCATGTACAAAATTGACTGATCAATTGAAGCAGAAGTCGCCTGATTATTGAATTTGTTTTAACTGTTTTTGTTAAACATTCACCTACAACACAACCAAGGTACCCTATTATAAATAGTACTGTGTATGTTTATTGTATATCTTATTTGATTATTTATTAACTACAAAATTCTTCCTTTTTGACTTAAAAATGTGCTTTGTGGTCCTATATCTATTTGATAAAATATAAGGTTTCTTATCAGTTCGTTAATCTTGCATGTTATTCTAAAAATGTTGTACATACTCGTATACATGGCTATAAATAGGTTAGTGAATGAATGAATTCATAAAAAACTAATAAATCAGCCTATTTGTAATTTTTATAACCTTGACGTAAATTTGATTTATTGCTCCAAAACAACAATTTGTCAAAAAGAACTATATATGCTATATCGATAGAATTATGTTTAGCAGTTTAATATTTTTTGCTTTTTACAACACTAATCGTGATTATTTATTATGAAAAATCAAATAAAAGCTAAATTAATGAGTGAAAAAAAAACTAATTATATTTTGTGACGTTTCACTTTGATATTTGACAAATTAGGTTTTACTCCTAATAGTATATTAATTGAACTCCAAAGAATATAGTCAATTTGATTGATTCAGTGTCTTAGAATTGGACTTTTACGTTAAAACATCTATATTAATTTTTTTGAATGAAATCTAATTATTTTAGAGTTGCATAGCAATTACTGTAGCGGGAGTATTTGGATAGGTGTTCCTGTTTGTAACGATTGCACAGTCTAATAATGATAAACTAGATACCGAAAATGAGAAGCAATTTACAACTACATACAGGGATGAGAATCTTCCATGGATTCGAAGATTTCCACGAATTTTAAGATTTTTATTGGGTCCTGTAATTTGCAAAAAATGCAGTAAAATAATATAGGTTAAGGGGTAGAGTGTTGTATAACATTATTATTAAATTGTCAAGTGTTAGATCATTTATATGCATTCTAGTTAGAAAAAACTCGGCTGCTCTCCTCGCCATGAGCCCCGTTGATAAAATTTCATCGGATTTTTGTGTAAGCCGTTTTCATCAAATTAAAACTGATTTATAAATCAAAGTGACATATACACTGATAATAATCTTATTCGGGTGACATTGACATCGCAACTTTTGAACATCACAAGTTTAATTAAAGTACATAATAGTTGACTAGTAAGAGCACATCAACGACACTTTGAAGAGAAATATTTATTAAAAACCCAAATTATCGAACTTAACTAATGTTCATAATCTGATTCATGGGTATACAATCCGAATATCAGAAAATAACCCATTAAATATAGTAAAAATATAATATGACCTAAGTACTATTCACAGATGAAATGTACAAAAGGTAAGCTTCTGTCTAATCAACTTCTTCCCAATGAAAAGCCACTATGCCTATACCTGTAAACGAAACAATCCAGCAAATATTATAAATAGGAAGATGGGCTATAGGCTACGCAAGGCTAATCAAATTGCCAAAATGAACGATTCACCATTTGCACGTATGATTCTAATAAGTAAAGCCAAATTTGAATCTATAAAAATCAGTCACTGAATTATAAGGAGGATGAGGATAATCAACTCTTTAGAAAATATCTACCTACCTCCACATCAATCACATAAAATGTATGCTCGTAATTTACTGGAAGCCAGGCGTAGACAAGAGCAAGAAGATCACAGAAAGCAGGAGGTCTCAATATCTCCTCAACCATCTCCAACGCAATCACAACCACAATCAGCGTCATTACCAAATCTAACAAGATAGCGCAAGAAAACCTTACTATACTTACAATACATTAAATGCGTTTCCAAAATACTAACGGGTTAAAGGATGCATCTTACTGGAACTTCTAACTACTCATTGTATTAAACCCTAGGATAATTTAGGCAACTCTTCGATGATTTGATCACAGTCATCCATTTGTCAACTCACATATTTTGGATTTGATACGTTATGCAGTGGATAATTGATCTAAACTAATTACACTCACCAATCGGCTGGTCTCAAATGAAAAGACTGTTACAAGAGTACAATTGTACTCTTGTAACAGTGTTTTCATGTCAACATACTAACACTGTACACAGGGTGATTCATAAGTCCCTACGACATAGAATTCTATAAAAATACTTGAATTTTGAATTTGTTATTGTCAAAGTT
>JAUZND010007996.1:0-10116 GCA_034780555.1 Coelogynopora nodosa | reverse complement strand
AGCGGGGAGGGTTTAAACTCCCAAAACCCCCCCCCCCCCCCCCTTGGATCCGTTATTGACTTAATTAACCGTAAAATTGATATAATTACAAACCTTTGTCGATGTCTAGTTAACTTTTGAGCTCGAATAATTTATACTACCGACAATAAAAAATAACAGAAACAATTGGTCGTGATACTCATTAAAATACTCATTTAAAGTTACAATGAAACTAATCTAAACTTTTTAATAAGTAATCGGCCATAGTTTGGCATTTTAAATAGTTTCAAATGTAATGCGTGTAATGATTATTTAAATACTATTTATGGTTCAACCTTTGTGACGTTTTATATAGTTATAATACATTTGATTGTATGAAACTTCTATTTCATTCTCAAGGAATAAAGGGCGCCATATTCTATGTCTCTTTGAAATGAAATTCCTTTGTTATATGCAACTTACGTGTGTCGGCAACCAGCTTGATCAAATTGCGTCTCTTGTTCTTGGGAAATATATGATAAAGAAGAAATAATATAAATAAGGAGGTAATTACAAACCGATGTCATCTTCTGTAACAATATAATATATCAATATTTTGAAATTAATTATTCCTTTAATTCTTTCTTCAACAGTACAAATTTTGCTTAGTCTAATTCTTTCGGAAATTTGTTCAAAACTAGAAATACGCTTCTGAAACAGTTTAACAAAGTTTTTAATTGAATCCGTTTATTTAGTGAAGAATAGTGTATAGCAGTATCCGAGAGAGAACAATGTATGGAGACACGAAAATGATGTACCTCAGCAGAGAGGTAGTTGAATTATCCCATTGAAGTAGAACATTATTACTTTTAGTTTATATATTATTAATAACTCTATAGTTTGCGTGAATTATGAAGTTGTTATAAAAGAAGAAATAATTTATGGTTGACTGATTTTAAACAATTATGGTTGACTGACTTTAAACAATTTAAAGGTTGACGGAGGTTGCTTTTTAATGTTGATGGATGATTTTGAAAATATTGGGAATAGCGAAGAAATATTGTTGAAATTATTTTTTGACATTTTAAAATTGAATTTTTATTTAAAAAAAACTTTTCCAGTTCTACCTACACCTTTCCTAATCTAATTGAATAAGTCTTTACTGGTTCACTCAACTCTGTAGCCTACCAAATCTTACCAATTGAAGGCAAAGGAATGCAAACTTGCACACCAAATCCTGGGATATCCTCCGGATCAAGTGGAACCACTGCTGAAATAGTTATTAACAGTTAGGTTAATGCAACTTAAAAGTTGTAAGTAATAAATTAATTGTTTCTTTTGAACTACTTTTCTTACCGACTGGCGCTTCTGGTATAAGGAATTCTTCGTCAGCAACCGCGATAGGGTGATCTCGTCTAGGGGGCTTAGCTGAATAAATGATGTCAACATTAACTGATTATCTTTACAGACCATCATTCACAACAAACACACAACTTGTATGTAACCACAGTAAACAAAGAAGGAAAATGTTACCTTGAGGCTGTGGCTGAGGAACAGCATCATGTACTACAGGTTGATGAACCAACATTTGAGGCACATCAAACCCTCGACCACAGATACAGTTCACTGCAAGACGACCTCCACACAAAGCGATGACCGTCTCCATCTGGGCGTCAACAATATCCACGCGATGTTGAAATGCTTCCAACCGCTCCTCAATATCAGGTATTCTGGTGGCATGGGGAGCGATGACATCAACTTTGGCTAGGAGGCGAGCTCTTACGGTGATCTGTTGTGCTCTGTATTCTCGTAGTTTTATATCGTTCTCGTTCAGTCTTGATTGCATCTGCGCGAATTGCCGCTGTATTTGTTGTTGGGATAACACTAAAATAGCCAATAAAATATAATAATAATGCTAAGAAATAATAGAGGCAATTCGCCGTGAAAATAATAGTCGACTAATGCTAACATGAAATTTTGTAGAAAAAACAACTATTTTTAGCCTGATATGCTTTACGAATACAATTAATACAATAACTTTTAAATAGAAGTGAATATTTATAAATATTGTGAATTGTATATATGAATACATATCATATACAATATATTGAATGATTCAATCAGATACAAGACAAATATTATAATAGATAAATGTGAAAAATCAGTCTTACGTACTCGTAATACAATTGTAATGTTGTTAAATAAGCTTTCTTGTATAAGTTGCTAACAAACTAAATCTACTATGTTATGTATATATAGGTATATATATATAGGCCTACTGCAATAATTATACGATCATCGAACACATGACAAAGTTCATGATACTATAAAGCTTCGCACAATATACAATATAACCTAATTATGCTCGAGGTATTGTAGCTTTACGTACATCCTTATTGTTGGACAAGCAATCTTGTATATCATAACGAAATCAGAATTATTCTAAGAATGTGTAAAACAATTTTTAGAGATAATAAGATTGAAATTGTTGCTTAACAAGAGATATCAAATAATAAATTAAATGCGTTATTTCATAGATGCTATCTATGAACTTTATATGTTCTATTTTACAATTCGGTGTATCACTTACAAATGTTGCATATGCCATTGGCTTCAGAACCATGGTGATGGAAGTGACCATTAACTCTCGAGAAAGGGTATTTTAAATAACTACTTCATATTTGGATCAATTTAACTGATCTCTGTAACATTTATAATATAATAACAGCTAAATCTGTTGTGATTGTTTGCGTGGACTACAGCTGTTACAACTAAAATGTTGCTATAAATACAAATGACGATATATAATATTTAAATTGAAGTTATTTTCAATAATACGGACTTACATGTTCTAAATCAGATATCCTTTTTTGATGCTTGTAATAAGGATTGTTTATAATAATTTAATATTGTAAAGAGTGAATTACACCTAAAAGTAAAACCACAATATTACAAAATGAAGTTTCCTACTTAATTAAAAAAAAATTACCGTTCCATTTCCCGACAAAGAATGTATTAAATTAAAAAAGTGTTAATCATGTCAAAATAAAAAGTATATAGAAACAAGTTATTTGAGGTAAACGTTTAAGTTGGTCAATTTGTAAAAATTAGAAATGCAAAATTTATAAAAAAAAATTATATTAAACTTTTAAATAGACAATTGAAAAAATATATTTAGAACATCTATGTAAACGTAAAATACACTGTGTAAATCAAAATACATATACATAGAAATTTCCCACACTTTTTACGCATTTTACGAACTATACAGGAAATTATTTGTGTGAATTTTATGGACAAATATATATTTGTCATATCATTTTGTCAAAATGAATACGCAACGTTACATTGACAAATAATTGTTGCAAATCTGAACATAAACCATTTATGAATGAAAACTTGAAGCTAAACTTGACTATAGTAAAAAAGAAAATTTAAATAAGGACTTCCTTCCGCACATTATGCACCAAATTAAACATGGATTACAACCGTAGTTTTAAGTATGGTGATCGTTTTCTAAATTTGCAGAACAATAAAAGAAAGATGGTTGATCGGCATTGAAGAAAATATTAGGTTAAAATAATAAAGTTTGAAAAAGTCTGAAAAAGAAAATGTTCGTTTAAAGTTAGATAAAACTAGCTTGACTATTTATTGGCTAACACGATCGACAGTTACCTATGATTTTATTGGAACAATACCGTATATTATGTGTTATTGGACATTCAAAATATACTGTTTCAAAAGGAAATAATAAATTGTTATTATTAACTACGTGGAATAATATAAAGGAGCTTCACTAGAATGTCACCTAAATAAATAAAATCATTTGGAGTAAATATTTTATTGTATAGCCCGCACATAATTCACGTAGAAAATCTGACAATATAATCCCATTCTTATAATTTTGTATTAGTTTGTTATTATATGTACTTGAAGATTTGATAGTTACCAAAATTATTTGAAATTTTCTACGTTTATTATTTATTTTTAATAAGATAGTGTTAAGATAATATCGTAGAAAATGACTTCAATTTTGTAAAAAACCTTTTTCTTTTCAATTATATATATTTACTTCCAAATGTTTAAAATATAGCGTCTAAAATTATTGGTTGATTATTATAAACCAATTATTTTCTTAAAAGTTTAAACTACTACTTACGTAAAATCATATACTTATATATTACTACATTTATGGACTAATATAAGTCTGCGTAAAACGAACATCTTACTTTTACTAAATATTTATGTTAATCTTATTTAATATTATTTTATATAAAAGAGCGGCAAATTAAAGATTTTAGTATGAATCTCAATGAGGGATAAAAAAAATTACACTTAATGATTAATAACATATATGCGATTCACATTAATGCGCTACTCAAGTTTATCATTAATTAAATTTTAATAATAAACTTCTAAATTTTATAAAACAATCTAGTTAAGCTGATTAATAGTTATTCTTAACAATTTATATTTGTTGTGAAATATTAAAATATGATATCCCGCATCCTTCAATCTTAAAACTTTAGTAGAACAGTGAGATATGTTGAATATGTTATATTTATAATAAATACAATAAATACATTATACTATACCATATAATATTCAATTTAGACAATAGTTTAATGAACTGATCAAGTTTATCACCTCAGATTTACGTTTTTATTAAATCTGACTATTATACGGCTTGTCTATAGTCATGACATAGACAAGCCATATTTAAGCCGCAGTCGGATTTAATGAAAACATATATCTTGTAAATGTTTATAATTTATATATACTATAACCATATTTGGCTATTCATATAGACTTTGCCTTTTAGTTTTACAGTCAAAACATACACAGGTCAAACCGTACCTAAGGCTAAGGCTAAGTCAAAACATACCCAAAACCAGGTCAAACCATACATAAAATATTCTTTTCAAAATAAGTTAGAAAGTACTCCATAAAATTAAAATATTAAAATGTCTATAGTAAACTAATATAAAAGTGAATTATATATGGAAAATGGGACTATTTTAAACATTGGGGTATATGAAATTATCTATACTATAAAATGTTATAAATAAAAACTAAATTTTAACATAATTAAATTAAACTTTAAAAAAATATAAATAAATATATAAACTATAACCATGGCCACATGCAAGCATGTTTTAACCTTTATACATTTTGAATTAAATATGTTCTGACCTGATACTGGCTTTAGCATGCTTTATCCCTGGGCTTGATACTTAGACTTAATATCAGTAACATTACATTTTGATATCAGGTTTATTTAATGGAATAATTTAATTTATCAGTTTTACTGCATTAACATTTCCTTATATGGCATTAGGCTTTAATTAGTCAGAAATAGCATACAATTTTATTAATATTGTTATATGATTTAATAACTTAATTTTATATATATCTTATTTTTAATTAACTACTAAAATATATAAAATTCTAAACTCACAGAAGCCTATATGTGCTTTTTTACCATCCTGATCAGCAGTTTTTGAATAAGGAAAATGTGATGGTTGCACACTATCAAATCGGTTAAACACACCACTGAGAGTTGTAAGTTCCATACCTTATTAATTTTTATACTGTCTAATGTATAACCACTATAGGCATGACCTGCATTATTTTATAAGTACACATATAACTTATTGGAATTCCTTTATTATTCTTTCAGTATTGGTATTAATCTCTTTCTGGCTGTTTCAATTGCATTTTCCTGGAAGTTATACTCTTGTTTTTTCCAGTTATAAAATTTCCTTTCCTTTGCCTTTTGTGTATCTTTTCTGTTAGCTTTCTTTGTTATATAGTTACCCTTTGATTTATATTTAATTATTTCTAATTTATCACTATTCTTTCTGTCTGGCATTTTTGCCTGTCTTTTTGCCTGTCTTTTTTTCTGTCTTTTTGCCTGGCATATCATAATGGTTCCAATCAATTCTATTAAATAGTATGAATAACTATAAGTACTGATTAATTATTAAACTGTCAGAAATATACAGTATATAATTAAAATTGTAATTATTACTGCCATATCAGTAAAGTCATACCATTTATAAACTATAAGTAAATTTTATATTTTAATTTGTTAATGGTATATTTTATAGAATATATATATAGAATATGTATACAGTTTATAGAATTAACATTTTTATTTGCTAATTATAATTCTTTGTTAAATTATTTGTCTATATATTATAGATTTTTTACAAATTTAAAAGCAACATATTTTCCAAATAATAGTATGTATGATTTATGAATTAATTTTTATCCATTATAAATAACTTTAATTTTCTATTCATGGACTATATATATTTTCTATTTATTTATATTATAACTTTTAAATGCTTTATTTAATTATTATTTACAGTATATAGTTTGCTCATTTAATAGCTCAAAAATTAATTAATAAATATATATTTTTTTACTAACCACATACATTCTGTTTATTAAAAATATTATATTATACATATCAAGGTTAGTAAATATATTTTTTAAATCATTTGTAAATTGTTTTAATCTTCTTTTTATAAATTATTAAAACATGTATTTTGATTATTATGATACAATTTTTATAATTGTTATTATTATAATAAATATCTAAACTCTAAACCTGCAAAATTATACAAAACAAATCAAGAGTTTTATGTGATATGTTGTTGATCACTAATGCATAATCATACATGTGCTATATAATATTAACAATGACTAACTAAACACCAAGTTTTAACTATTAACATTATTTTGTAAACCTGATGAAATACTTATGAATTCTATGTGTTTCATGTTTTTACCATTATTTTTATTAACACTATGTTAATAAATTTTACGACATAATACAGTTTTGTGTCATTTTATTAGTAACAACTAAAATCTATTAGAACATACTCAAATGAAATAACAGAAAATCTTATTACTAACACTTTTCTATTAGAAAAAAATTATGAAAATTACTTTTACAAACCAAAATAATTATTATTATATATTTGGAAATGAAAAAATATATAATTATATATTCTGCAATAATAATAATATTGTTCATTATGAATGCTATCTCAGAGACCAACATTGGTTTTCAGTCTACATGCAATATATTTATAGTATCTGGCTGTTTTAATAAGATTTGAGACTGCCAGTTATATGTATCTAACTAATTACAATACAACTATTATATGCCCTATTTTCTTCCTAAATTGTTGTAAAAATATATAGCACAAATAACATAACAACATGTTTCTAAAAATGAATATTTGTATCTTAAATATTGGCATATTGTGATTATTTATTTTTCACTGATTATTTAATCAAATTTTACATCACATGTTGATGTTCCTAATTTCTGTATTATAACAAAGACATCCTTTTTATGTGGTTAATTTATTTTAAAACCTTTTTGTTTTATGCATATTTTTTAGATTTATTGATCTGGTTTAGCATATTCAACTGCCATGACTTACCATCTCTTCATGTTCAATATTCTTTTGCGATATTGAATACAATAAATGAATGCTTTGCGTAGATTTTTGTGATATTGAATACAACTAATGCTATTAAGAAGTCCTTTTGTCTTTTAGTACTCTTTTAGTTTTCCTTATTAGATGTTGAAACTGCTGTATTTTACAGTTTTTTAATTTATTGTTTCAGTTAATGACTATAATAAAATGGTCATATTTGGTTTTTCTTTTAGTTTTTTGATAACATTTTATTCTCTCCATTATTTATAAGATATTATATATAAAAGTGTATTGGGCACCAATCTAGAAGTACTTTCCTTCACGGAATCTCCAAGTATTAAAAAATATTAAGAGAAAAAAAGGGATTTAATTGAAAAAACTATTTAATTTGAAACCATGTTTCACTATTAAAAAAAAGCTATACAAATTTAATTAAAAAATAACTTTAATTTTTGTTTGAATAAAGCAAAATTGCACTTCCAAAAAAGTAGGAAATTTGTTTAAATCTTCGCTTTTCTATATTATATAATATATTCATCACAAATGTTTTTTTAAATGTCATGTTTTCAAGCCTGTAATGGAAAACAAGTGTTACATGAATTTGCCTACCAGCCAAAATAAAATTGTTTTCCTACACAAAACCTATAATATTTTTTAGCCAAACGTTTGGAAAACCTTAGGTTTCATTGTGTAAAATTATATTTAACAATGTGGTTTGTAGGTAGGCGATATGACACTATTGGCATGGTGACGTGACAGCTATATAATCTATTTTCTTATACTACTGTCTGCATCTGTTTTATGCATACTTATGACTTTGGTCTCCAGGCAACCGTCCTCATCAATGGCGTCCCGCAATTTGCCGCCCTATCAGCAGCCCCAACAACCTTCTGCCACCAAGGCCAAGCAGTCGAGTCACCATGACAACATTAGCACAGGTGGGGGTGGAGGCGGTGGTGTCGTCTATCACCACACCTTTACACCGCAGTCCCTCCGCCTCTATGTGGACAGTCTGCCGGTGGGGGAAGTGAGTGGTGAGGTGTTGTTACCGTTGGCGAGTGATGTCACCTATCGGGTCAAGGAGCTGATACAGGTGGGTGTGCCGAGCCGGCCATGTGGCTGCAGGGCTGTGCTTGACATGTGATGGGTTAGGACTGGATAATAGAGTAACAATAAGTGAGAGGTTTAACAAGTGCCCAACAACATAAATATAAAAAAGTATCAATAGAATTTAAAAGACGAAAAATTCCAGAACTACCTATTTCATTTCAAATGAATCAAATGTCAAAATATCAAAATCTTGACAACGTTAAAATATAATGATAATATTAATAATATATTTCTGAAATCTATGCGGTCCAGATCTATCCACTTTCAAAGTAGTAAATTTAAAAGATTTCATTACTTTTTATCGTATATATCGAGTATGTTTAATGTGAATAGTGTGGTCAGTGTGTTAAGGTGCATGGTACATACATGGTTCACAGCGACCTGGGAAAGGCAGGGAATTTTTATACAAACCTGGAAAACCATTTTCATCTGGTCTGTCAATTCGTATTCTTCGGGCTATATTAATATTTACAATAATATACAATATTTATTCTATTGTATATTAATTAATATATTATCTTTCATTTTTAGGTCATTCAAATCTTCTACATTTATTGAACTAAAACGTTGAACTTACTTAATGTACATGTTACTTTGAACTAAGTGGAACTTATTCTGTGACGATTCTGTGAAATAAGGCCCGAAGAATTGAAAATCTAAATCTGGTAATCCTGATTTCAGAATCTGGGAAAAAAATCAGAGGATTGTGCTAAATCAGGTATTTCTGCTATGAACCACGAATAATTGTTCGAGGGCTTTAAACATGGGATATTTTACCTCTCTCGACCGTTTTGTGCTTTCTGAAAGGAAGATGGGATTAGTCACAATTACCTATTAAAAATAAGAATCTTTTAAATGGTCCCTAAGATTTGTACATGATTGCCCGTCTCAAGACGTCCCAACACCCAACAAACTCTATCATCTCTCTCTCTCTCTGCCTCTCTCTCTCTCTCGACCTCCAGAAATCCTGTCAGTTTATGCGACATGCTCGACGTGAGAAGTTGACAATCGGAGATGTGAAGAGGGCCATGGAAGTCAGCAAAATACCGGTTAGTTGGACCTCGGCCTCATGTAATGTAGGTCATCGACTGTGCAGCCTTTTGTGTTATTTATTTTTAAGGTTTTGAAGTTTTTCAAATATATTATTTATATAAATGTATTCTACGTTTACAGTGGCCATAAGTCCCTCTGAAACTGATTTATTAACATCGTGATTTTTTAAACATTGCATATATTTAGTTAATGATTATTTCCTATTTTATTTGAAAATATACTTTCATTTGAACATTTAACATGTCTGCATTGGTTTGTTTCAACTAGCAGGAATTAATATTTTCAGCTTGAAAAACTATACCACATTACACTATCTGAATTGGTTAATTTCGGTAAAATGTGAATTACTATTATCATAGTGAGATGTTACCCTTTCCTCTCCATCTATCACCAATATCTGTTTCCATCCCTGCCTCTCATTCCTGTTTTTAATCAATTCCTCTCACTCAACCCCCCCTCGTCACCCATCTTTTCCCTCCCCCCTCTCCAAACACCTCTCCCTCCTCTTCTTCCTTCTTCCTCCCGTCGCCCCCTCCTT
>JAUZND010007995.1:0-10116 GCA_034780555.1 Coelogynopora nodosa | reverse complement strand
GCCAACTTCCTCACCTTTCTCAACAAGACAGTGCTTTGCCTGACATCCATCCCATGTGCGGGACCTTCCCAGAGATCTGCTCACTACTATGGTGCAATTGCTGCTCCAGTCGTTACTCCGCAGATTCACGCATGTGTGCCGATTCCTTCTTCTGCAAGTAAGCAACATCCTACGAAACGCTGTCGTGTCTGTTTCCTGGCTGGAAATCGAAAAGAGTCTCGGTACTACTGTCCTCAATGTCCGGGGTCTCCAGGACTTTGCAGGGCCTGTTTTCCTGCATTTCATATTTGAATTAACTTTGCAGGGCCTGTTTTGCTGCATTTCATAACTGAGTTAACTTTGCAGGGCCTGTCTTGTTGCATTTCATAACTGAATTAACTTTGCAATAACTTTTAAATATAAATTTGGATTATAATAAAAAAACACTTTTTTTCTTATTTTGTTCCCGCCATGGAATGCACACTTTATAAAATTACTAGACTCGAAAGGGTTAAGGAGAGAAATAGATATACAAATATGGAAAGAAAGATACATCAATCCGGTGTCTCTCTGAAAAGGAAGACATCGCTTCATTATGAAAATTGTTTGAAATTTGAACGTAAAAGTTTTTTTATTTGGTGGATATTTTCAGACTAATTGTAGCTATAAAGATAAAATTTAACAAGAAATTAATTATATTATAACATAGCTATAAAATAATGTCTAGTATTATTTAGATGAGTATAACAATACATGTTTCGTATATTAATTATATCTGTATTGCACTGGGTGAATTTCACAGTTATTGTTTTATTTAAACATCTATTATTTGTGTCATATTTGAATTTATATTACAATAGGCCTTAGTCCGTATCTTATGAGCCATAGCTTGACAAAAGGATAGGATCATAACAATAAAAACAAGTTTGATCCCTACAATTGTAAATATTACAAGTAGCACAATATCCGATACTACAATAAGTTAAACAAAAGATAATTATTAGTCTAAAGTATTAATTATACTTATGGAATGTTAAAACTTTTAAACTAACGCAAGTATTTTTCTGTTTTATGTTTCGGGAAACAGCACAATATAAATAATTCAGCATAAATAAATAATGATTAAATACTTATAATCCAATATATATTTTTAAATAAAAATTCACTATTAATATTATTTATTATAAGATAATATAATTAATTTTGTAAATTAATAATAAAATTTTAATATTTATATTAGAGCGTATTTATATTATTCCTAAACTGTAATATTTTGTCAATAGCTTTTAGTGGTTATAATTGATTGAAAATTAGTTATCTGATTTTATCTCATAAATTAAAGTTATTTTCAATCCTGATAGTTGTTTTATAATATGCATACAATTTAACGTATGGTCTGAAACGTTCGTGCTCGATTTTATAATTGTAGATGTCATATTTTATATTTATTTATTGAGTTATGTCTATCTAATGACAGTTAAATTTTATTTATTTTAGTCTTTTTAAAAAAATCGAACTCCGATTTAATTGTTATTTAGACAACTACTGCTTTTTGGAGTGTTTCAGTGCCTCATTTCGTGCAGTGATTTAGTTTTAAATATAACCGTTAAAAAATGTTATGTTTGTTTTATTAAACCCTTTTTATTAATTCCTATGCATGTGCTCTTTACATTGAGCTAATTTGTATTAATACAAATACGAACGATGTCTTTCAGCTCACTGCTTAGAAATAGGGCCATAAGTTTAGTTACATTACAAATTATCTAGAAATAATTAATTTGAATTGAATCAAATTCCGATATCTCTTTATCAGAAAGAATCAATGTAACTAACATTTCTTTCTAATATAAAACAACAATATAAACAAAGAAAACAACATAAAACAACACACAACAGTTAACCTTATTTTCGAATTTTCAACTTTTCGATCACCATGGATAGAGGGTTGTAAAATGGTTATTATAGATTAGATTTAAATGTTTCTTAAGATACTACTTAAAATATTTTTAAGTATTAAATTTTTATTTTGTGGAATCTTATATCAAAACACAATGATGTAATAAAATGTATAGCTTTGTCTAAAAATATTATACAACATAAAAAAACTTAATAGAAGCGAACATAATTTGTTACAAAACAAATATGATCTCACCTATGTTGATAATAAAAAAGACTTACACTAACTAAAATGAATTATTTTCCGTATATTACTATGGAGAATAATAAAGCTAATATATTAATAATATTAATAAAGCTAATAATAAAACTAAATATTACATGCATACAAAATAAATGTATGTCAAGCAAGATATGAATAGAAAACGACGACTACTTTCATGAGAAAACTTTTAAAAAAACCGACATCAGGAAACACTATTAATATCAAATAAGTCGACTCTTTTGGAGATTTATCTGCTCAAATATTGAATTTTAGACCAATAGATAGACAGACAACTTTCTCGACCATTACATAACAGGTAGTGGTGAAAGGCTTTCAATTTGACGTCATTTCAAGTTATTTTGTTATAATAAGTACTATACTTCTCAGCAATTTAAATATTAATCAATTATTATACTAAAATGAACCAACACAGTAGGTCTTTTATAAAACAAGCGCCGCAGTATTTGGTGAGGTCAGATAATTTATTACAAATATAACTTTACTATAAATTCATCAATAGTCTATAGCACAGACTGTTTATATCATAGATATCTATATTGTTTAAATGTTCAATAGTTATTGAGTAGTTATAAATATCTATGGTTTTTATGGAATGTTGTTTAAAATTTATTTTGTCGATAGTCAATAATCAAGTAATAAGTATCGATGGTTAAAATAAGTAAATAATAAATTGAAGTGATTTATTGATTGATTCATTAATTTAATTTACGAATGATATCTGTATACGTATATATAACAGTACAATTGTTTCAATTTAATCAAAAAACATAAATAGTAAAAATGAATATCAAGAAAATATACGACACTACGAATATAAAAAACACGCGACCTTTCAGACAGAATAAAAACATTAATATTACAAAAAGTTCTATAACAACTGATCTTGCTTCGTTATCAAGGACAAGTCTTAAAAATAGTGCATCTGAAATCAAAAACAAAGCCAATAAAACAAAGCGAAATCCAAGCGGTAAAAACATTCAAGCAGGTTGTTTCACAACAGTGAACAATACAGAAAAAGATTCTTGCAATTTATTAAAAATGTTAGTTGCTGAAAGTGTCTGCTCAACTTTGAAATCATTACTTGAAGACAAAAGTTCTTCTAATAGTGATACGCACAATATAACATCATTAATATCAAAAAGCGTGACAAAAACACTTCAGAATCTCTTATCCGAAAATTCTAATGAAAAAAATTGTTTGCTTGAAATGTCCGAAGAAAGTGACTGTGAGAAACCTAATGAAATACTCTCATCATCTACTGAAACACTGGATCTGTCACGCGTGTCTCAAGATTCATTATCGAACACTGATGAAAATATGAATGTATCAATTTCACGCGAAAATGATAAAATGTATTCCAGAGATGAACATGATGAGGATCATACACATTCTTTCGATAGTATTGATAGAAACAATACTTGCAATAAAAACCAAAAACACAAATCCCGGAAGATAAACAAATCTCAGAATGACTATGTTCAACGCATAAAAGAAACATACTTAAAAGGCGCAAGTTCAATAGTAATGTCGTTACCACAAAATGTTTCTTTCATAGAAACTTCTGCTCAAATAATCCCAAAAGAGAATTTAAATTTTAACAACGAAGTAAGCATTGGAAATAATTATAAATCACGGGGTGACATTAGTCCTGATTCAAAACCAATTTTTTCTTACAAATGCTCGGATATAAATTCTGAAATAAATAATAGTATTTTATCACAAAAAGTTAATACAAGTTCACAAATCTTATTGGAAAAATTTAGTAATTGCAATCATCATACCTTGACGTCTCTAAATAAATTCAAAGAGGCACAAGTAGATTATATACCAATAATGAAATGTGTTAAAACTCAAAATTCCAAAAGTCAATTTTTGGAAAAAGTTGACGAATCCGCATGTATAAAAAATTATTTCAATATTAAACCTCGCACAAATGTACTCACACGACTTCAAAGTCCCCCGGGCCATATGTTTAATACTGGTGACAATCAGTTCACCTCAACATCAATTACCGGAACACAATCAGGGCCTTCGGCTTCAGGTGAAATGCTGGGAAATTCTGGGAAACTCCATACTACAACATTCCAACGATCCGCTTTCATGACAGATCGTGGTCAGGAACAAATTCGTTACCTCGATAACCTGGGAATGAGGAATATACCCCCGGAAGTATTGATTGATACCAGTGATCACGTCCAGGAAGAGCAAGAACACAAAGATCAAAGAACAGCAAAGACACTGACGCATGAAACCGGACCAATAGACATTATTGATAAATGCGGTGACCAATTGCATGAACTAAGTGACTATGGTCAGTCTGGCGACAATTTCAGCCACATATTGACACCACGTTCGTCACTATCACCACAGGTCAATCAAACGGGTGATTCGAAAAGCAATGAAAAATTATTGCTCAAATATAAAAGTCGTGACCGTTTAAAGAAAGATCCGCACTTTCTTCAATTTCGACGTAATATTATTTGCAGCACAGTACATCCTAACAATACCGGTGAAGTATACTTCCACTATGAAGGATCAAAAGTGCCTATACCTAGTACAGCTACCAATATTACTCGAATTAGTAAACTGTATAAAAACGATATGGACAACCCTCTACTCTATACATTTAGCTTACCCTTATCTCACTATTTTGGTGTTGAGGAAGGTTTTAATGTTTAAAGAATCGTATCGATTTGTAAAATATAAATTATTTACTTACATTACAATATAGTTAATTAAATAAAGCACAAAACGTTCATCAATATCACGCAATGTTCCGCAAAATCTTCTAGATGTTTACTCAAAACTTTAAAATATATGTTTAATGTGTTGAGTTGATTGTTTGCAATTGATTATTATATGAATACACTAGAAATCCCGATTTCGCGGTGCACTATGTTTAATGTTTTCCATATTTATATTAAACATAGTCTAGTGTTCTTGGACATCAGAATTTTCTAGTGTATTCATAAAATAATTAATCATTTGTTTCAAATTCAATAAGTTCCAATCAGAGATATTAATTTTTAATTCACAGTCACTAAAAATCTTCTTAATTCATGATTATGTAATATAATGCTTCTAATGTCCACTAAATATTATTTATTGAATTTTAAAAGTTGTTGTTCATAAAAAAAAATAAGCTACTAATTTTGCCCTATTAATAAATTGATTAAGAAGCGTTTTTATGGCAAATAACTCTTATTGAAGATGAAAAATAACGCTAAGGACGTGAAATGAATTTTAGCATTATGTGGTATTTAAAATTTAATTTATTGAAAGATGTCAATTAGTAATAGGTTTAAACAAAAAATAAGTTTTTATTAAACTAAAATAACTTTTTATCGCAAAATCATAGAAAATAAAAAAATTTCTTTATATTTATAGTGTAAATTTAATCTTTTTCATAGTTTTCCATGATTATATATTTAGTCTGTTAAATAATAATACGTAACTAGCCTACGAATATGCCGAAATATAAAGGGAATGAATCGTCAGGCTGTTTCTTTGTTCTACTCCAATTTGCAAACGTTGTTAGAGGAACATAAATTTGACCTCATCAAATTTATAATGCAGATGAAACCGGCTTTACCACATGTCCGTCAACAGTAATAAAAATAATTGTCAAAAAGTGACGAGCCAGAGCAGAGCAGGACAAGGTCAAATCATGATAACTCTTAGTACTTGTATTGCTTCTGGAAAATATGTACCCCCTATGTTTATTTTCCCTCGTACAAAGATGAATCGACAATTATAAATTCGAAATTGTCCAATACGGGCAATTGGAACAATTTCTCCGGTAGATTACGTCAACGAAACATTGTATGTAATATGGCTGAAGCATTTTATTAAACATACAAAATGTTCTACAACCAACAAGCTTAATATTATTATTGATAATCGCGATTCGCTTATTACGTTAGAATCACAAAACATCTGTGTTCAAAATGGAATTTCAGCATTGAGTATTCCACTCCATATATGTCTCACAAAATCCAGCCTTTGTATTTAAATACATAATATGGATCACTTTCCACTGCATATAATGTAGTATGTTTATCATTTCTGACAAATAATCCGGGGTGTCGCATTACTCAATTTGATTTTGCAGAATTAATTCGTGAAGCCTATAGTCAATGCATGAACATTGAAAAGCTGAATCAGGATTCAGAGCTTCTGGTATTTGCCCTTTCAACTCACATAAATTTGGAGAAGTCGATTTAGCAGCAATAGATGCACTACGACAGCCAATTAGTATTGTTATTCAAAACGAGTTTCAGATGAATGTGGATCAGAAGGTACCAAAGGTCAGGCCTTACAAATAACTGTGGCTGATGAGGAGGTAGCCAGTGGTCAAGACTTTCACGTAATTGTAAATGTGCATTAGGAGTCTACCAGTAGAGTGAATCAATTAAGTAGCCATCAATTACATACATTTAAATACTCATTAAATGCAGCAAGTCTATCTATTTGTTTATGTTTTTCATTTTTTGTTACAGTTGAACCTACGAACGTGACCACCAAACGTTAGTAAGGTGTCTTTCCTTGAGAATTCTACTTTACCAAAGATGTCCCACGTTCAAACGACACTAGCTATATAGTTATATATTATAAGAAGAAAACTTCGGGTTTTATTACTTGTCCAAAAATGTGGTGCCGAATTGTCGACAAAAAATAAACGAAATTTGTAAGATGTTAAGCTATTGTCGTGAGGAAAAGCGAAGAGACCATAAAAGATATTGAAGAAGGTACAGAAAGACCAATATATTTGTATCATATTCAGTGAATTGTACACTGATCTTCTAACTGTAGATTGGATTATATGTTTCGAATGTAAAGTTTGGTGCTGTATGAGGCTTGTATCTTATCTGTAATTTGTAATCGGTGCACTATATATAAACTGCTAAATGTGTTGTTAATTTTATTTTGCAGTACTATTGTATTTAATTAAACTATACTTTAATTATTTTATTTTGATTATAAATTTTCATTTCGTATGTATATCAGGTACATAGTAAGGTCCCATTGTTAAATTATAATAAAAGAGTACTAACTTATTTATACTTTCAACTATTCATATAGATTATTAAACCTTTTTTCATCAATATTTTAGTGGCTTTTTCAGTTTTTTTTGTTTCTCCAAAGATGTTAATGTTTATTTTCACAATATAATTCTATAATATTTGCAGCGGATTTTTTATTACCTAATTAAGAACGTACAAGTGATGTTTTATTGCTTGCAAATTTATAAATGGAATTGCATATTATTACATAGTAAATACTATATAGCCCTATATGTATATATGTATATATGTATGTATATATATACATATATATTATACGCAAAATGCAAGACCCTTACTTGTATTGTACTTATTGAATGGAAATTTAGTTGCCACATTGAAGTCGGAAAACCCATGCAGGCGTATACATTTGTACGTAAAAACGAACAATGAAACGTTTCTGTCTTTGCACAACTAACTGCAAATATTCTTTCAAATAGTATTCACATTATATCAATCATGCAGTCACGCTCTGCTGAGTTAATGCCTTGTGTAGTTTGTTATACGTAGTTGACTTGTCACAATAGTTCTTTCTCCACAATAAACTGTGTCATTCAACTTTACAGACGAATTAGACAGATTTATGCAATCGATAAAGCATGCTTCAGCATGATTGTGGTTACCTCTTATTAGCAGAAAAAATATAGGTAAAACACCCCGTATTATATGCCTATTCATATATTTTTAATATTTTGACTGCAGTATAATTTAAAAACTGAGTAATTCATACAATACGTGCCAAAAGCGATATTCCATTGTATATTTTTTTCAACTAATTGTATTTGTTCCATTTAATATTGTATATTTAAATAAACAGGTATCAGGTCAAAAGCGACAACGAGGGATTTCTTTTGTTCAATTATCTATTGTGTAAATATGTTTAAACTATTTCTAAAATGCACATCCATTTTCTATAGAATTATATTTATCTATTAAAACAGCTACGTTAATTTTAATATAATGCTCTATTACTTTTTGTGAGTTATAGATGAATTTTCATTTAAATTACCTATTTACTTAAATTATCATTTAAGCATTTTGTCATATTTTGTTATTTTTAATTTAGTTTATTTTGATTTTTAAAAAATAGAATTACTTAGATGAATCTTTTAGAACTAAGTTTGAATAAAAAATTATTGATGGAGCATTACAACAAATTCTGAATGTAGATTTGAAAATATTGAAAAACATTTATTTTAAGTATAAGCAATGCTTGCTTTTAAATTAATCATACCACAATGTTACCTTTAAATATGTCAAAGATGCTAAAGTTATTCTTGATTTTATGGTCAATTTATTGACTTAACCTTAGATGGTTACCTTTTTTTACCTGAAGTCTGCAAGCCATCAAATAATTTTTTTAGCAATTATTCGACAGATATCTCTATATTTATTCTGATAATTATCATCTAGTTCGATATCATACAATATTATCATATTAATAACACTTTATCACAACTACATATACATTTTATTTCGTACTTTTTGTATCTTCATCTTTGATTTCTAAGTTAACATCAGAAAGTAAATGATGAAAAAAAAATAGAAGAAAAAAGAGTCGAGAATCGACGGGCTTCCCCACTAGTATATCCTAATATTTAAATAGATTAACTTGATATTATACATAAAAAAATTATTGTTGTACAAAATATTGTTAAAATATTTTCTCTAATTTACATGCTTTGCTTCTTATGAGGTATACATTTCTATAATTGTACAAATTATGCTTATTATTTTTATAAACAATTACATCTAAATAATAATTTAACTGGTTTTATTAAATGTAAAATTATATATAACATTTTCAAAAGAGCAATTTTAGCTATTTTCATACAGGAGGAAAGAAATACCTATTTCCTCCCGAATGAATGAAGCTTTTCATTTTATGTACCTATATGTACTTACTATACTTACTTTTGATGATGCTGATGCTTAACAAAATAATAAAAATTTGTTTAATTAATATAAATTGAAACTTGCAGTATTAATTTGAATATAAATAATTTTTAATTATCAGGAATAATGTTATTTATCTAACTATGCTCTGGAGATCTACTATATATTATCCGTAGATTTTGAGCATTTATTGTTGTTCAAAGCTTTGGCGTCCTGCAATGAAAATTAGAAAACCCAGATTTGTCAATAAAAATTATTCATATAGCAGGACGCTAAAGCCTTGAACAATATCACTAGATCATGCATTTTATTCGTCCATTTTAACCATTGTTTATTAACCATTTTATTTCTATGGTTCCCTATGTCGGATAAAATAATCAGAATTTACTCGCTTACGGCTCGTAGATTCTTAGCATTTATATCCTCTATAGAGTACAACAATAACCTACACTTATAATTTGAATCGCCAGAGGAATAACATCAATATTTAAATATTTACATATTTAACATTATAAAAATAGTCAACAATATTTTTGAATCGCTGGGATTATTGATTAATTAAAAACAAGTTTAATTTTTTCGTTTCATAAATGGTTTACCTTTTAATTTTCAATCAGCGGAGCGAAAAGTATACATTTATTTCTTTTTGAAGTCTACTTTTCACTTCCTCATATAGAATGATTTTTTTAAATACTTTTAAAGAATAATACAATATTTAAAAGATAATATACATGCCGGGTGTAATAATGACTTTGTGCAATACTGCATTTTGTTACAATTAGTCTTAGTACGAAAAGTCAATACATTTTAAATATTATAATTATAAATGAGATGCATAAATATATATATATATATATATATATATAATATATACATAACACAAATTTCCAATCAAGTTGCTGTTGCTCAAAATTGTATTGTGAATATTTGTAATTGTTAATAATACGTTTTCCCTTTTTAATCCAATGATTTGTGTCTTCCACAAGAATGCGAATG
>JAUZND010007994.1:0-10116 GCA_034780555.1 Coelogynopora nodosa | reverse complement strand
GTTTCGGTTTCGAAGGGGGGGGGGGAGTTTCGGTTTCGAAGGGGGGGGGGCGTTTCGGTTTCGGTTTCAAAGGGGGGGGTGAGAATCTACCTTCCATACTACTTTTAATATATGTATTATTTATATATTACAATGAACCTTAATTTAAATGAAAATATATATTAAAATGTTATTTTAATAGTGAAATATAATAAACAATGTCAAAATGCATTAAGTACACCTTAGTATTTTATACTTTGCAGATAATAGAAATTTATTTATTAATCCTCAAACGTTAGTTAAAAAATTATTTTTCAATTAAATAAAGAAAGTATCATTATATATGTTTTGTATGTGTCCAATGTTTATATGCATAATTTAACATAACAAGTATTTTCCTTGGATTTAGGTAATAATGAACTAATATATAAATAATATTCTGAACATAACATTAATCAATAGCTAAGACAAGGTTAGTTGCTTTTATTAATTCTGGGAATATTATATTATTTGTGATAAATTTCTCATACAATTACACCTATTAATTTAATTATCATAAAGTCATGAATAAATAATTAGTCATATTAATATATACTATGCAATCCTCCTATAACATACCATGCCTTTAACAGTGAATGATATTGATAGAAAAAACATACAATCATCATATTGTACCCTTTAATATAATAAATCAATAATGGACTTTGTGACTTGTCCCTTGAAAGTCCATTATAGTGGGATCAGTGTATACCCTTATAATGTAATATAGACAAACAATGTAATGTATTTATAATTTATTAAAAATTATGAAAAAATTAAGTGAAAAGGGATGCAGGATGGGAGTAAATAGGAAGATACATTATACAACTAACATGGAATGTTCTATCTGTTATGTTGCACATTTTAGTGTAACAATGGTATGCACTGTTGTAAAATTTAAAAATTTATTTTCAGAAGATTTAGAATGAAAATTAACACAAGGGATTAAAATTTTCAAGAATTCTCAACATTTTAAAAATCGAAAATGTTGTTGCATATATAATCGATGATTCATAGTTTGGCAAAGACTGTGACTAGTTTCTGAAAGAGGTAATTTATTATAGACCACAGTTTGTCAGGATCATGAATACATTCAGTAACATGGCTGGTATAGTAATCAGGTGTGGCATTCTGAATTGAATTTTTCTATAAAGATTGTAATATTATATAGGCAGCTGGACTTGATAATCTCTTAGTTAAACCAAGGAGCAGATATGTAAGTTTTTATAGATTTGTTGATTACATGATTATTGAGAACGTTTGCAACAGAAGTAGTGATAGAGTCAATAAATAACTCCAGAGATTCAATAAAATATTTATTAGAGAAATTGGAAATTTAACCTTTCATAAACTTGACAATATTAAGAGATTTCTTTTTATGAAAAGAAATGAGTTCATTTATTAATTTTGTTTTTCAAAAATCACTGATAACCAATAATCATAATTGGACAACATGGGTGCATGTAGCCATGTGCCATAATACTTACTAAAATGCTGCATAGCTTCATGTCCATTGTCTGTATACTCTGAGCATACCCTGAACCTACTTGAAGCTAAGCAACATTTTAGTAGATAATACGGCACATGGCTCGATGCACCCATGATGTTGGTGTAATGCTGCTAAGGGCAACCTAAAAAATTAAGGAGAACCTCATACACTTGTCAACATTGACCAAATGTTTTGGAGATGGATGGATGATACAAGAAGAAAAGTGCAAGCAGTATGACAATGTGGCCCACACTTGTATTCTCAAGGCAAATGGCACCACAACTCCTGTTCTGAACATGATACCACCTCCAAAGCTCCACTCAATTCTCCTGGGATCCACCAACACAATGTACAAGGGTCTGGCAGATATTTGGGATGATGCATCCGAATGGCTTCGAGAATGCAACTTGGAGAGAGAATCAATGCATGATGGATCCTTTACTGAGAATTCATGCTACAAACTCTATCAAATGTTGATCTTCTAGCTTCGTCCCCTGAGATGCTTACAATATGTGGAAGACTTCAGAAAAGTTGCTAAGGTAAAAAATAGCTCACATAGATTAATTCTAAAATAAGTTTGTAAGTTAAATTTAACCATGTCATAGTTATTATAATTTAATAAATCATATTTGAGAATGGCTTGACATTCATTTGAATTGGATTACCTACATCATTATACTAGGAATTACATATTTATAGGTATACAGAATATAAAAAATCATATACATTATTAGATTTCTATTTCATTATCTCTCCCTGACCTTGTAGGTTGGATTGACCTGTTAAGGAGATATATTGGTTGCCAAATATCATCAACATATTTGACAATTTGAATATTCTTACTTGGCATTGAGCATTAGTGTAATGTGTTCCATCATGATCCCAAATTCTGCAATAAGACTTGCACCTTGGAGTGAACAGGCCAGTGAATGAGTACACAGGGACTTCTCACTCATATGGGACGATTTTAAAGTCAGGAACCCAGACTTCAAAAGATGAATCCTATGCTCTAATGAGATATATTAATTTAACTGCATTCCAATGATCTGGACTTCTAACTGACATTATTTTTTGTTTTCTATGTTTACTACATAGCTAATATGGCTAAACCTTTTTGTGCTGAAACTCCTACATATATCATACTCAAAACATTAACAGGCATGAGAGTGAGCCATATAAAAAAGCTGTACATATAAATTTGGGGGGCCTATGGCTATGCAAGCAGTGTTCTGAGGTCTTACCAAAAATATATAGATATATCTAAAATGAATTAATACAAAAAACATGAAAAATCGATGAATGGCATTTATTAGAAAAAAGTCTTCCATGATTTTTTTTAATTTTTCGATTTTTTTACTATCCAATACCTCATACAACATGAACAAGTCAGTTTCCATGGAGAAAATATTTGTAAATATTACTTCAAAAACACAATGTGTCAGGCATCATTCTTTAAAAATGGTATAAAAGATATCCCCTCATTAATATTTGCAAGTTGCATACACTTTGGAACTGCTGTATAACTACTTGTTCCTATATTATCTGGAGAGCATATCACAACATCATATTAAAGAACAACCTTTCATTAAAACAGTCAGATAATAAAATGTTTAATTGCATAACTCAACTTACATTAATTCAATAATGTGCAAAACTTAGTGAAAAAAATATCAAAAATTCAGACCTAAAGAAAACATTAAACATATATTGTGTGTATACTTAGTAAAGAAAATAGTGTCACTTTTAATGGAAATATTTATTCATAAAGACTATAGCTATAGATATTCAAAGGATCAAGAATTTTAGTGTCAATAAAATATGTTGGTGGAGAATGTGTACCAAATTTCATTATTCTGCTCTAAAATGAAAAGAAACATCAAATAATATTGAGTTCAATAATTAATTTTGACAAACAACTTCACCTGTTATCATGGAAATATGTGCACCCACCCCTATGGTGTCTTAATTTTATTGCAAATTTGTACTGATCTCAGGGATGATGAAAATCAGCTCCAAATTTCCAGAATTCAGGAAATTTCCTGCAGTAGTTACAACTTTAACTACTCTAATTTATCTCCATACTACTTTAATTATCTTTAATTATACTCAATTATACCCTACAACTAATCCTGATTATACTCTAGTGTTTTTAACTAACTCTGATTTCACTCTAGTTGTCTACACATAGTTTAAAATAAAAATAGGTATAGATATATAATCAATAAAAAATTAAGACTTTCTTGGGTTAATATATTTATTAGCAGTAAGCTTTTGAATATCTTTTTTCAACTGCAGAACAGAAATGTTAATGAGTTATAAACAAAGTGTTATCATTAGTATTGTCTATTATTTTATTTAAGTGTTATCTCAATAGTATTAAGATATTGGTAATAATATATTATATAATAATAAAAATATGCTGGTACACACACACTAACATTTAATTTCTGCAACTTAAAAAGGTATTTAAAAGCTTCTGTTAATAAATATATTATACCCAAGAAAGCCTTACATTTTTTAGATTATATATTACTGGATATAGTCAATACAACAAAACAATTAAGTATAGATAATTATATAACTAAGTCTAAAGACTAAGTTTCTATATAATTAGATTTATCTATATTTTAAAAATTAACCTTAAAATTTTAATATTTTCAAATAAATTTATATACACTATCTAGGCAAGTACATAATTTGAAACCAGAGAAAATGTCCATAGGAGACAACATATAAAAGAGAAAAACATACATAAAAGTTAATGTACATATAGTCATAGAAGTTGATAAGATATGAACAAAAGAAACACAATATAGCTAGAAATTAACTAAATATACCTATAATGAACTATTAAAAATAATAGAAAGTATAAAGGACTAAAGTATTTAATATTTAATTGACTAATTTGGGATAACTCATAATGATTAAATAACTAATTTTATATAAATACATATATAATATTTCTATAAAGTATAGATTAATTTAATTATTAATACTTACCTGTTATACTAGGACTTTCAAAACCATTGGATAGTAAATTTATTCATAAATATAGAAAAACATCCTAATTTTAAACTAAAATTGTGTGACTTTGTCTAAAACTATGTTAATTACTTGAATATAAGCAAGAGAAAATAAATATATTCTAATTGTCTTGCACTAAGCTAGAAAGACATATACAGATGATGAATCATAATCAGGAAACCAGTCATATGGTATTAAATATAAATATATTAAAAAATCCCAGTGCAACATTAACATAACTAAATAAGTGTAACACTAAGGTACTAATATAATACAATTAAAATGTTGCCTTTTCTTCTATTAATGTTTATTCTCTTCTATGTATTCATGCTTTGATGTTTGTTTTCTCCTATGGATATATTTTCTTATGGACGTTGTTAACCATACATATAGTCATAATTATAGTATAAGTATACATGTAATTTCTTATCTCAACACTATCATTAAAATAATAATGTTTTGTCTATATAATTCACATACTCTATAGTCTATATCATTAATAACTATATTAATAGACATATAGACAGTATTTAATATTCATGTCATTATTCATTAAATAATCATTATTAATAATTATAATTATATATGTACATATGGTAAATAAAGTGTTATTATAAAGCAGTTATATATATTTGGTTAATTCATACTTTCTGAATAGTTTGCATTTTATAGCTTAACGAATGTTGGCTTTAACTATAAAGCTGCATTTAACCCTTTCTGCACAGCCAGTCAGCTATGTATAGAATTGAATTTCAAATAAAATAATATTCCAATACATCAACATGTTGTCACCATTGTTAATACATCATCAACACCATCAATATGGCTCCGCCGCCCCTGGCACATACATAGATATATTTTATTTGTAAATCTGATTGTCATACTTTGGACTTCACAGGCACTGCACTATGTATTTATTAATTTTAAAATATCAATTGATGAAATTATTTATTAATATTCTGTTTTATACATTCAAAAAACATTCAAAAAACCGCAAAATCCAGGGAAAAATGTGCACATAAGAATATGTGAGGACAAATTGAACTAGAATATAAAAATAGTCATGCAAGAACAACAATTTTTTTCTAACTACATTTTATAATGCTTCTTTTATTAAAAATCCGGGATTAATTCAAACAATATACCTATTTATGTTTAATAAAAAAAATTAAAAAAACACATTTCAATTCGAATAAAGATATATTTCATACACGATTCAATTCTTTCTTTATTAAACCAAACAATTTTCTCTATACATTTAACAAATTTCGACTTTGTCGGTATCCCGAAATTAATATCAATTGAAATAAATACATAAACGTACGAAAATCAAATATGTCGATTTATACTTATAAATAACAATTAGCAAAGTATAACGAAAAATAATTTTAGTATGTTATATTAAAGTTTTTATTATTTTATAAGAATATATACATTTCCAATAAAACTGAATAGAAATTTTTTTTGCTGTCAAGCTATATCGAAAAAAGATTAAGTTTGATGATTATGGTTTAAAATAATTTATTATACAAATTAACCGATGCAACGTTATTTTTATTTTTAATCCCTGTAATAGAAACTAATCTTTGTTTAACATTATGATTTGAACAAATTCTAATGCTAACATGTTAAAACTCATATTAATTTTCTTTAATTATAGATGATTGATTAAATAATTCAGAAGTGCAATGGGGCTTCCCAATAATTCAATTTTTCTAATTTATAATAGAAAAATATATAAAAAACATTGAAATTTATTTTAATATTTTATTGAGAAAATCTTGCTAGTAAGACTATATTAGGCATTATGCAATATTCTGCATCACTCACGAGATACGACCAATGAAAAATTGCCTTTTATAATTTTTAATGGTACATGTTACGATATAAAATATCATGATATCGGGATCTAGATAGCTGTCCTAAAATGACGTCAAACTTAAAGTAGGGAGTGTTTTTTACAGAATCATCGATGGGGGACAAAGGGGATACCACCAGGAGTGATTTAATGGTTCTTCTTGATTTTGGTAAATATCATTTTTGATAAAGATCAATATATTTTACACATTCGTTAAAAGATAACAATTAAGTACTAGTGCAGACAACTTCAATTTAAAAATTTTAAATTTCTTTCTAAAGAAACGAATTTTAAAAGTTAATTTAAAAAAAATTATTTCAGGTTTTAAAAAATGAATTTTTACCAAATAAAATGATCTATTTTTGGTAAGTTCGACCCTCCGACTTCTCTTCAACATCTCTTACTACGGAGAGCTATATATATGTATATATATATATATTTTTATATTAAATTAATATAAAGGTTTCGTTATTTAAAAATAGTGAAATCTAATAAGTACAAATTAGGTGGATTTCATCACATATTACCACATTAAATACATACTTATTTTCACTTTTTCTTATTTCATTATTTTTTATTTACTATTTAACATTGTAGCTATATAAAGGGTATAGTAGAGTCGGGGTCCATCCGACACTTAAGACTTTGAAAGTCGATTAAAAGAGAACAAACAATTATATGCAACTAATTTTTATTAAACTTGTAGGTCAAATACTTGTAAATAAAAAATAACATTTAGGTGGGGTCAATCCGCTATGGTAGGGGACAATCCGCCACTTTTTATTTCATAAGATTTATAGAACAAATAACAAATTAATGATGAGGAAAAATATATACCTATATATAAATAAACAACTAGGATCAGTTTGTTAAAAACAGTAATTTATCTATACATGTATAGAGTCGTTTCATGCATTGATATACAATGTCTACACACAATTTATACATTTTTCTACTTCAAAACAATCTTCACACGTCCATCGATGATACAGAGTACATTTGAGGAAATCAAGCATCAATTTGCTCTTCCAACGTTCTCCACAGACATTGCACTCATTGCCAACTGTTTTTTCCTTGGGTAGTTCTTTGCTTCTAGCATATGCACTTGTTGAAGGCCCACTCGTTTCCTGAAGGGACTTGACGATTTTCTTTGCCATCTTCAATTTGATTCGTACGGCACATTTTTTCTTCTTTTCTATGTTTTCTGGGGTGCATATAATTAAGTTATAATTGGAGTCATGTGCGTTGTAGAAGCTTTTTTCTTTGGGCGGGGAATGACATTCCTGCTTTCAGCCGAACAATCCGATCTTCGAGTTTTTGTAGCATAATTGGAACCACATCCTTCGTGGGAAATATACCACAATGTTGAAATCCTTTGAATACGAGATCCCTTCTTTACTTTCATGGTCTCCCAGCATTTTACTAGCAACCGGAGGAACTCAAATCGATTTATTGCAACTACAGCCTTTTCCCGGAGAAGATTGCCGACCAATGATGCCCCACACTTTTTTCAAAGGACCGTTCCAGTGTGTAACCAAAGGTTGTAGTCTGTGACTTATAGTGTGCGGAGGCAGACAGATGAGCTCAATATATTGGGTTCCAATGCAAAAATAAGTACCTCATATGAGGGGTGACTTCCATGCCGACCTAGGATCAGATAACATCTTTCGGACTTGAAGGGTGTTTCTTCTTTAAACAAATTAAGAAAAGACAAAAAAGTATCTTTGTCCATGTATCCCGATTCAGCGTTGATATTTTTTCATTTAAACTTTCTTGTAATATAACATCTTTTCTTTTGCCCTTGAAGATTATGAAGGGAGGCATTAGATTTCCCACTGCACTGATACATGGTACCACTGTTTATAGTCAGAGTTCCTCGCTCTTCAGCAGATATAGCTATTCGAGCTATTCAGCTCTCATCAGGCAACCTATAGTCTCCCTACTGATGACTGGATTAATTGCAAATAGTACTTATTAAAACCCCAAACAAATCTTAAAAAAAAACAATTTGCATAGCAAAGCAATTAACTATGAGACTACCTATACCAATTTGCTCTCGTACGAAAGAGAGCTAATTATTAACCTAATAAGATTGACTTATTATTGAGAAAAAAAGTATATATAGGTAATATATGATTGGTAAATTTAATTTTTACTAAATAAATTAACTAATTTAGTTTTGTTATAATGAAGTAAATGTAATCAAATACAATTGTTTCAATTTTTCAAGCGTATACGCCTACTAACTATACAAAAATTTACTTACTTTTTATACTTAGTTATTTGTTTCAATTTAAAAAAACATCGTACAAAACAAATAACATGTAACGTAATCTATGAGATATATACTTTTTTTTTTAATTACTTAAAAAAAACTAATAAATAAAAATATGAAAAATAACATTATAAATGGTTACTTCTATATCAATAATTTATTTATTTATTAAACAAATATCATGTAATATGTTTACAATACGGACAGGTTACGAATACCCAAAATAATAAGAAATAGTAAATTTTGATTTTTAAAAATTAGAATAAACTGCAATTGAACTGAACAAACTGAACAAAGGGTTCAACAAATTTTGTATTTTATTTTTTAGAAAAGTCGGTTGAATGCTTCCTTTTAAAATCTATTTTACAAATATTAGGACTAACACTACAGAAAATTTAATACAGTTGGATTTCAGTCTGATAATAATTAATGTCTGATATTACTGTGATTTTATTGATTAAACTAAATAAGCTGTTTCGAATTGATCTACTTACAATAGCTACTTTCAAGTAACGTTTTTTATTAGGTCAACATTTCTGGGGGTGGGTAATGCTACTTCTCACCACTCTACTTTAGCGTACCATTCAGTCATTTTTTTAATAAGAAGTAGTGATCGAGGTAAGCACTATAACCTACACCTGCGCTACCTCTGCTTCCATTCTGTCGCCCCTGGAAAGTAGGTGTCATACGAATTTTTTCAGCGATTGGAAAACCAAACTTCCTATCCTCCGATTAAGCTGAAACCTCCTAAAGATTTGTCGAGTGTTTTTAATTTCCAAATAAATTAATCGATCGGTATAATTTTTATGACCTGATTACGTCATAAACTTATAGCATAAACTCCAGTTATGAAAACTATAGGAAAATAACCATATACGCTATATATTCACCAATAATTGACTTGATTTTTTTTGCATCTCATTTCAGATCACAAGATCTACATTGGTTGATATATTTTTTATAATTATACTACTTATACAAATAAGCTATAAGTAGTATAAATGTTATTTAAGTGTTATTTTAAATTGCTGGTTATTTTAATAAATAATTATAAAAATTTAAGTTAAATGGATATCATTTACGATAAACTTATTTTTTCTATTAATGATGCAAGTTTCAGCTCCTAATCAAAATTATGGATTGGTTATTACCAATAAATGTGTTGTTCTAAATAAAGCAAAAAATATATAGACACTTCTGGTAATATTAACACTAAAACAGACTATCCCTACCTACAAAAACAAGTCAGTTATTCAAAAAATAGATTTTCAAAAGGAAATACGAAAGAATATTTATAATATGTACAATTTTCTTTTATAATTATGTGCATCTTTTAAGTTCTCTAATATTGCTTAATATATACTTGTGTCCAGAATGTCAGGTAATGTATGTTAACTAACAGTGAAAGTCAATATATTATTATGGCACTATCAGTTGACAGCTTTGTCAAGT
>JAUZND010007993.1:0-10116 GCA_034780555.1 Coelogynopora nodosa | reverse complement strand
GTCAACTTGTTGGATGAATCGGGCAACAGCTTCTTCTGGTGTCTGAAATCGTGTGCCCCTGAGTATCTTCTTGACATGTGGAAAGATGAAGAAATCACATGGAGCAAGATCAGGGTATACAGAGGATGAGTCATCAGTGGAACATTCTGATCATTGAGCCAGGAAACTGTTGCTTGAGCAGAGTGGGCCGGAGCATTGTCATGATAGAGGATTAATGATCAGAATGTTCCTAAGAATGTCTTTTTAGTTATTTATTTCTATGACAGCTGATTTGGTATCATCTATTGTTTATGGTCTCTGTTGATGAACATGCCTTTTTATGGTGCCTCAGAGAGCATTATCATACAAGGTGAGATCTGGGCTCCTTACTGGCCATGGAACCAATCCAAATTTGCTAATCCATATGTTATGGAAGTGCATATTGAGGAATGCATGAGCTTTGTGGGAAGTGTGAGCAGGGGTCCCGTCTTGCAGCAAATGGCATGTTTCATAAATACCCAGTCTCTATAGATCTGGTATAAACTCATCCTCTAGCATTCAGAGATATTGTGTGGTGTTCATTCGACCTTCAATAAAATAAGGATCAATAAGGTATTCTTCAGACATTGCTGCCCAGATGTGTGGCAGATGTTGATGCACCTGTTCCCATAAAGTGTGGCTTTTCATTGTACCACATGACAACATTTTTAATTTTGAGGTGGCATAAATTGCAGATTCATCAGAGAAAAATAATTGCTTCTTCATTTGTTGAGAGCAATATTTTTTGAAAATAGCCACACATCACTCACCATGGTTCAAATAATTTTCATCAATTAAATATTGCACGAATGCCAGCTTCCAAGGTTTCAGATAGAGATATTTGTTTAATACTCAATATATTGTTTTTCTCGGTATATTCAGTTTATCAGTGAGTCTTCTTGTTGATGTCTGTGATTCATTTTGTATTGCAGTTTGAATGGTATCCATGATATCCCCTCTTTAATTTGGCAATCACTTCGATTTCTGTCCATTAATATTCCTGTTTTGAATAACTTCTCTTCCCAATTCTTGATTACATACTCATTGGGTAGTTCAACATCAAATCTTTTCCGTAGCTTGTCTCGAATTATCATCATTGAATGCCTTGTTCTATCTGTATCATGCCACCAGGCTGCTGCTAAGAATTGTCAAAATGAACATACAGTGATTAAGTTAATACAGATAATGTATAGATATAATTTGAAAAATAAGAACAGAAATTGATAATATAGTAATGAACTTAATACAGATAAGTCATAGATATAATTAAAAATTTTAAAAATAAAAACAGAAATTAATAATATTATTTGAAACATAGTTACTTTTAGTCTGCCCTGTATATAATAGCCATTATTTGTAATCTTTCACAATTGACATGCAAAAATTTAAATTATATAACATAATTATATCACTTACTTTTATAATAAATGTTATTAATAGATTTATATATTTTTATTCATTTTTTAAAATTATTATCTCTTAAAAAATATTACAAATTCATTAATAGTATAATAGTCTACAAAGATAAATATTTATTTTTTTACTATCCATTATATAAAGAGTTTATATCTGTTTAAGCTCAAAGTTTTAAACATGGACCAAATATTAACCACACATTTTTACAATGTTGTAATTTTTAACAATGTTATCACAAGATTAATAAAGTGATGTCATAATTTAATTTTTCACTAATTAACTTTTTTTTATTACATTGTTTAAATCTATTATACATCTATAAATATATTAAACATATGGCACATATTAATTATAAGTATTTTCAAAAATTTATAAAGGTTACTTGATCAATTATAGTTGTCATAATATTTTAAAATAATTTTAAATTCTATTTCGGACATTATTATCAATTTTCCTTAATATTTCTTTTTTAATGTTTTTATGTAGTTTTATTAACTTTACTTCTATGTTAAAATAAAATATACTTTTCTACCTAACCATTTTTCAATAAAATTATTTCTTAATTGAATTCATTCATAAAGTATATTTAAAAACTATAAAATTCCACATGTTGGTTTAACTAGTATAATATAATAATATTTCCATAATCAAAACAGTGTATATTAAAAATCTAAAACTTATTTTATTAAGTATTAAACTTATTTTTTGTTATAACATTTTATTATTAGATGTCATTGAAATATAATAAAAAGTAATATATATATGTAACTTTTGAGAAATAAAAATATTTTTAATATTAAAATACTTTCATGTGGCCAAATATACAATTTTTAGATTAATCAGTAGAATATTTAAAAAAATTACAGTCACATACATATATAGAGACTTTTGCCTCACTCTCCCCCTTCTGTTATATAATCATATTTTCACTTGGCCTTTTGACTATTAATACATACATATTCAATTTTATTCTTTATATTTTAATTGATCAGTACATGTCATATATATTTATAAATGTTATGTATTGTATATTATGGTAAGTAATAATTTGTTTTTATTTACCAAGAGTAATAATTTTTGTAAACATTAATTATATATTCATGATATATATTTATATAATATTTTTTATAAATTTATATATATATTATATATCAAATTTAAATAATGTATAATATACTGATTAAAAGTCTATTGTGAATCCCAGAGAAACATAAATATATATATTAAATGAATTGCTTATAAAAAGTTATTTTCCCATTATAAAAAACTATAAATAGTAATGGCTTATATATTTTAATAAAAAATATATATTTCGTCAAAATTATATAAATTGTTTATTATTAAAATTCATAAGAATGGGAATTAAAAGTAAAATGTAAAGTAAGCATAAAACTGATAACTAAATTATTTTCTGTCTAATTTTTAGATAAGCAAAAACTTTTTTTACTATATAATTTTATCACATTTAGGTTGAAATCAATATTTTTACCATGATGAGAAGGATACTTTTATCAAAATCTAATATCTATATATTGAAACATTTTGCAACCCATGTACAATTAAACATATAATTGTTTTATAATATAGGTTTTTATTAAGCACTTATTGTTATATACTTATATTTTTTAGAAGGTGATTAAAAAAGTAGTTCTAAACATTTATATTTAGTAATACAATTGTAATAATTCAAAAAGTAACTAATATTTATATAAATCAATGGTACCGTATAATTTTTTCGAAAATTTATTATTTTAGAATAGTGTACTTCTAATCTTTCATATTAATTTATATAACTCTAATTTTTGGAAAAATGTGATCATTTTAATTTTAGAATAAGGCATTCACTTTCATATCAAGCAATGTAGTACTTTTTTAGATTTCATAATGGTACTTTTTCAATATTGGGCTTACAAAACTTTTCATTATTCATTATTATTGCTTTTCAGGGGATCTACTGTATGCTGCCTATAAAATATTAACTTTTTAATGGGTTATTTTATGATGTTATTAACGTTATATAATAATGTTCTTTTGAAAAATTGTGAATAGCCTAATACTCACGATTGACAGCTCTACCTGGTAAAGATGTTGATGCAGCCAATTGAAGAAGCTTATACGAACAGCTCTCTTGGATCCGACTCCACACGAGGCAATACTATTCTATTGTCAAGGTCACTTGGTGACAATAAAAAAGTTATCGAATATCCTCCACAGCCAACTTTTTTCCGCGGAGGTGAGTTTACTTTTGATTGTAATATATGTATGAAAAGAGGGTTCGTTTTTGTAACATTAATTGTGACTTAATAATCTAAATAGTTATTGTTTTATTCACTCCCTCAATAGTGTAGCCGTTAATTAACTAAAATACTTATATACTCATTAAGTTGTATTATATAAAAAAGGGCTTTATTTGACATTATTTCCATACTTTGAATTCTACCAATTATTAAATATATTAAATTATTTTTATTATTTAATTATACATATATTATTTATGTGTTTTATATATTTATAAATATATAATTGAATTAAAAACTAAACTATGATTGTAACCATAAATAATATTATATATATATGATGTGATTAAATTTTAATTTCTTCATAAAAACCAAAAATATTTTCATGAATTCCGATAACAATATTTATAAAATTATAAAAATCATATTTAGATAGTATATACATGAAATTTATAAATAATTTAGATTAATCATTGTCTTTTACACTTTTTTATTTATTGTATTTTCTAAAATAATGTAATAGTTTACGGAAAATAAATTGTGTATTGATTAAATTAAACTATTTAATAATTAGTAATCTCTGATCTTTTCTGATCTTTTTTTAATTGAAAGAGCTCTGTGAGAAATAATACAATATTTTTTATTAAAAAAATATTTATCAAGTACGAGTATATTTAACTAATTAAATGTGGCTGTTTGGTTTGGTTGCTTTGGTTTAAGAAACTCCTGATACAATCCTCTCAATTCAACCTTCATATCCGGACATTTCTGTTTTCTGTCGTGTTTGTGGAACTCATGTCTTCATTGTTGATCTTCCGAAGCACAGAGAGTATCATAAAAATCTTACCATTTTTGAGCTAAAAGGTACCTATATAGCTACATATATAGTGAAACTGTTTATATGTGATGGTTACAATCAAAACTTAACCGTTTGTCTAACTACTTGTCTGCAATCGAAAATATGTTGTTATTAAAAAATGTATTAGTATAGTGTTATTTATAAATCAAAATATTGATAGTTAATGGAAGTCAATCCATTTTTTAAGCTAATGAATACTTTTTCAATTATTTGTTATATTGCTACCAAAGCTGACAGTTGACTTGCTTTCAGCCAACATTATTCATTGGTATTAATATATGAGATATGTTACTGGAGAGTAATTTACAGAGATTTTGAGACACTCTAGTAATGAACTTCAGTCTGATAAAAAAGAAGGACACATTTTCTTTATTTATTTACTAACGTTTTATATCAATTATACTCAGGTTATTATTAATTCCATTTATACAAAACGTATATTGTAAATATGTTTTTATTTTAAGTTTAAACACATTTTTTGTTTGTTTATCTGATACTAATTTTTAGAAATTCAATTTGCAATTGAATAATAATTTGTTATTATTAATAATCTATAAATGAGTATAAAAATTATTTTAATTATCCTCACAAAACATGAAAAAACTTTATTGTAACATTTATGTTTATATTTAGTTATTTAATTATTTTTTTTGTATCTGGTTTGAAAGCGCTGAATTTTAAGATCACCAGTGGTCACTGAAAATATATCGTCGATCTACTGGATCAGATCAATGGCAAAAGATAACCTGCATAAAATGCACATAAAATTCAGCAGTGTTGTTGTACATTGATTACTGAAATTAACTTTAGATATACTAATGTTGCCTTTTTAGTAATAACTATATTTATATAATAAAAACATTAACGTCCGCATTTCGCGACGAACAACCAGTTAATTTATTTTATATTTGTCACACGAATATTGACTGACAACAAAACTTTTTAACTATTTCCGATATTCGCACAGAATACCATTATATTCTTATTCTGTTTTAAATTGATTATTTTTTCAGAATCCGACGTCATTACAATTAAAGATTTAGTAAAAAAGAGAAAGGTCCTAATTGCTAAACTGCGCCAAAAAAAAGTTTCAACTTTGCAGGAGTTTGCTGAAATTGATCGTATCTACGATTTCCTCAAGAACTATATATTTGGAAATAAGCAGGAGACCGATTTTCCACCAAAGCCTCGTCACATTGCGGTGGAAGAAGTTACCAGTAGGTTGGATGGATTTACACATAGATGACTGTTATTTATGTTATTTAATTCTTCAGTTTTGTTTTTGTAATATAAATACACATTTTAAGTGAAGCTAATTATTTTCAATTTATATAACACAGTTAATAAAATACATTAAAACATTTTATGAGGGCCTTTGAAGATCTTAACATTTTGTTTCAATGGACTGTCTAATATTTCAATTAGTATACGAGTATATGTATATCTTTATTTGTTGATTTATTATTATAAAAATTAGTTATACATTTTCAAACATACTTCTGATGTTACTATACATTGTCTCATATGTTATACTCTCTTGAATGCCACCCCCCACCCCCAATAGGTAAAGCCTTGCGTTGCTCCATTAAATGCTGTGTTGGGGTGGGCGTGGCTTCCAGTATAAACTCCACCTGGCGCCAGGAGATGGAGGACATGAGTGTGTATCAGGACTATTTCGGCAATCACAGATCCAAGGCCTATCTGGCTCTCTTTGATGGATATCATGGCTCCTTTGCTGCACAGGTTAGTGGTATGGTTGGTGTCATAGGTGCCATTTGATTACTTTGCTTTATGTACTCTATAGTGTATTTATAAATTTGTTTCTCCAACTGAACTCAATGCGTATAGTATTTAGAAATCATTTCTCAGCCTACAACCTTATATTGAACCTTTCTTCTTTTATTATCTTATTTGCGCATTGTTCAAATTATGTCGTTTAATTTTTATTTATTCTGCAATGATTAATTTTATTAAGAAAATAGACTCACTAAAATACTCCCCACTAGAATGAAAATATTAAGTTCTAATGTTTATTTTCAATTAAATTATAAACTAACATTTATGAAACTATCCGCATTATCAAATAATAAAAATCGATTTTCTTTAAAAAAATCCAATTATTTTTTATTGCACATTATTTTTTATTGAGGTACACAAATAAATAGTAAGCTGGTAAATTCATAATACCTTATTTGTTTACAGTCTATTTATGTATGTTATGAATTTATTAAAATATTAATTCTTAATTTATTCTTACAAACTTTTGATTTTTTAAAACTGGCAATGAAGCCACTACGATTAGGGGGATTTCCAAATTAATAAATCCAAATTGAAGGATCTAAAAAGACTCTGTTCCATAGGCCTAATTGCTAATGTGTATCACACATACTTTTTCAGTTTGTCAGGAACCGAAAATGTTGCTGAACAACGAATGAAAGTTTCTAATAAACTTCGAATAAAATTATTGTTAAATAGTCTAGTTTTAATAAACTTTTACTGATTAACTGTTTCGAATACTATTTTATGTTATGTTAAATACTGTGTTATTGCTATGTGCTCCATTTTTAATTATTTTTATTTCTAATTAACAGTTTCAAATACCTACACTTATTGTTTATACGAATAAATATCCTTTGATATATCAAAAGTTTTCATTATTTTTCAAATTTAACTAAAAAGTTTAAATAAAACCGGGAAACCAACATAGAGAGTTTTAAAAACAAACGTATGTTATGCATAATTTGGAATAAAATTCAGTGACATTTGATTGCAAAACTTATTTGACTTATGCCAGTGATAATGGGGAAAAATTTTTTTTACAATATACTGACGTATTTTCAAAAATCGATAAATCCAAAGGATGTTAACATACAATTATACATTTTAAACGGGTAATATTACTTGTCCTATGTGTAAGGTTCATCACTAATTTCAAACAAATAATACATTGTGTGACTTCAATATTAATTTTTTAGTAAATAAACAAATCTTTAAACCACCCTCCTGAAAACTGCCTAAAAGTTGATTCATCCGTATGGAAAAATGACGACGAGTAGCGAATTTAAAGATTTTATTCAGGCAGAAAATGTTGAACGTATATTTCCTGAAGTAAAATCATAAATACAAACATTAGTCAAGTACAGTTAATAATCTCAACTAACACAAATATGGTAAAATTCTGTAGTGAATGAATTAAACATAACATGAAAATTAAACATATAAGGCACTCCATGCAAACAGTAATCGGTGAGAAATACAAATAATGAATAATACAAGTCTCATCAAATATACAATAGCCCCTTATTTCATCCTTATTTTATACTTATATGTACAACTTAAGCAATATTCATACTTTTCAATAACATTTTATAACCATTTATAAACCTTAGAGACATTTTATAATCTTGAATACTCTGAAAATATCATTGTATATTATTATTAACCCAATTCTATAGCGCTTACAAGACTAGCTGTTTTAAGCAATACAATACAATTATACGTACTGAGCGGTACTGAAAGATAACTTTTTTTTTATATCCTGAATTTCCATTATGGAATGTAAATTGATTCTACAATCGGAGAAAGACAAAAGTGTCCAGTTGACGGTGATCTTCCATACAGAAGGAAACTGGCCCAATTACCTTGCACGCAGTATTAGGAAGGAATTTCCCACTTATATTGTTTCTGTTAGATTTAAGTGAAGTAATTGTGTGTAGTAGAATCGCCTAATGTGATTTTAGCGGTACGATTTGGAATACCTTTGAGGATGTTATGTTCACTACCATGTAAGAGAGGTTTAGTACACAGGTGCGCCGTATTCCAGAATATAACGAATCATGGAGTTAGTTATATGCGTCAATATTCTCAAATTGTGAAGTGCTTTTTTAGCATCGAAGTAAATAAATTCGATTAGATGCTTTGGAGAGCATCGACAAAGTATGGTCTGTACAATTAAGTTTTTGGTTGGTTCTGAAAGCCGAAGATTTTGGTAGTTTCCATTGTCATGCTTGGCTAACTGTTAATTTATATCGGCTGTTTATTTTTCTGGAATTATAACGTCTAACTATATAAGCCATGAGTGTTAGTCTATATATAATTATAATATTTCTATTTTTCTCTCATCACCCGATATCTATGTTGCCTGTCTGGTCAGGTGGCCGCGGACGAGCTGCACCACGCTCTGCTGTGCGAATTGATCCGGTTCGACCCACTGACCACCTGCACCTGCACCTACAACATGGTCGAAGAGCACAATGTGGCCGAGAAGGAGGTTCACCGACCCCGGACACGGCACAGGTCAGTGGCTGGCTTGGTTCACCGTCAAATAAGATATTAATTAATCGATGATATTATAGAAGAATTCACTTGTAGCCTGGGAATTGAATCCATGTTGGATTCTAAAACGGAAGGATGGCGCGGCGCGTAATTTTAAATTACGATAAATTAATTATGGGAACGAGGAAATTTTACATAATTTTTTTTTAAGTATTTTAATTTGATTCCTTATGTTAAGTAAAAACTGTTTAAGTTATAAATATCATTTAAATATGTGTCTATTCAGTTGTAGGCTATATAAACCAGTTATTTGATAAAACACTTAAAGTTTGAAATAAAATATGGCGTTGGAAATTTTACAAGGACAAAATGACCTTTAATTTCACATTCGTTGAGTACAGCAGCTGTGTTAGTTGTAATGAATACGACAAAATAAACTATGTAACTAATTGCTCAATAATTTTATTTAGTTTTATATAGATTTAGAATAATTAATCACCAAAAATTCTCGAAATATAGATATAATTAATTGACTCTATATTTATTTTCACGTAAATTAATTATTTGCGCCATTTTTTAAATACTTTTTTTTAAACTTTGATCATAATCTATATGAGTTTTCCAAACTATTGATGCTATTAGTGATAAGTATACTGCAGCACCTATCCAGATGTAACGGCTGGATTCCCTGGATGATTGAGATTTTTCTATTTTATAAATGAGTTGATTTACATTATTTAAAATGTTATCTTATTTGATACAGCTCTACGTTGTACTTTTAAAAAAGGAATTGCAAAACATATACAACAAAATATATATAGTGTATACAAATAAACAACTCGATATAAAAAGTAACTCCCGTAAAAATGTTAAAACTAAATTTTAGTAAATTCTTAAATAATCTACAGGTCTATAATAACTTTATAACTATTCTAATCTATAATCATTTTGTTTTATAATTTTAAATAAAGTGGTTTATCTATTTATTATTCAACATTGTGTTTATTACTGTACCATATCTCTCTGAAACTAAACAACAAAATAGTTTGGTTTACAAGGTTCCCGCGCTTCTTGGCGTTTAAATTGGTTGTTTACTGAGAATTTATATATTCACCAATTCATTCCGGATCAAACTGATCACGATGGTGGTCCAATGAAAAAGTACCAAAAATCCATAAATTATAAATTTTGTTATTAATACTAGAAATTGATTGGAACCATCAGACAAAATCAGCTCACCAGATAGAAAGAAAAGAAATAAATCATAAATAATAAAATATAAATCAAAAGAAAGGGTAACTATATAACAAA
>JAUZND010007992.1:0-10117 GCA_034780555.1 Coelogynopora nodosa | reverse complement strand
GGTTGTTCTTCATCAAATGCAACATGTCACTACGAAGACCACTCTCGTTCATTGTCAACTGATTTTCTTCCACAACACAAAGAGAAGTCTTCACTTCTTCCAGTCCAGCAATGATGTTGTTTACTCCAGGATTGTTTGATAGTTGAAGTGAAGAAAGATCTTTCACAAGTTTATCCAATTTTTCACGTTGAGAACTGAAGTCAGCGTCGGTTTTTAATTTGACTCCAGTTACATGCGACATTTTCTGAATTTAATTACAATGTCCTGAACCTTCTTTAAAACACAAAATAACCCATAGGATGAGCTACTCAAATATACGTAACCACAACGCTTACCAAAACAACTATTGCTTTATATTTTAGAGTTTGGAAAATACAAAGCAATATTGATTTTATTTGACGTATTAGACACAGTAGAGAGCATATTTGTATATCTTGTTTTAACACAGTATAGGCTATAATTGGAACAGATTAACCAGTCAAAGGTGTTTCAGTACTGTATAGAAACACTGACTCTACACACGCTTTTAATAGTAGAATGTTTGCCTCGTCACTAGCTGATGAGTTTTCAATCTAGCTGTGATCCATGCGAGTTGTCGCCGATTCCGAAAAGCGGTTTGGCTGTTATTGACTTGGCAGCCTAGGTAGTAGAAATCCTCGCATGTCATCAGAGCTTGTCATCATGTTTTTTAAAGTATTTAAAGTATAATTAAAGTATTTTTAAAGTAACGTTTAACTGCAGTTGTCTTGGAGTACTTCATATGTGCATGACTTGTAGTCTAGGATATAAGTTTGATATAATAGTTTATGTCAACAAATATGTGAATAGAATATTAATTATTGAAATTTCTATTCATCTCACATAATTTTATTATAAATTTCTCTAATTTCTTATAATATAACAGTAGTATAAAAGTGTGCGCTCTAGATCACTCCTTCTGAAACTGAAACCGCTCCCCCTTGGTTGAGGCCCTGCCGTCGTACCAGGTCATATATCTAGTTCCTATTGGGCGATTTCAGCTAAGTCAATGTTGATTTCGTATAATTCGGGGGCATGGATTTCAAATTTGAGGTTTCCCAATCGCAAGCGATTTGGGAGCCAATCAGAATAGAATATTTATTTGTTGGTTGCTATGTCTTCCTATTGCATATTTAAAGAAGATAAAGGTCATTTTCAGTTAATTGAAGGTCAGAGTTCAATTTTGCTATTTATAAATTGATCAGAGGTACCCTAATGGTAGTAATCGATAATTCAAGAACAATTATTTATTTTCCCTAATGTGATGCATTATGGCGATATAATTTTCGAATAAGGTAATTTAAATGGGGATTCCGACTAAGTCGATGTAGCTGAGTTCGATTTTGCAAAAATGATGCAAGGTACTCCAATAGTAAAAATCGCTGTCGAGTACATTTATTATTTTATCAATACGGAGTTGCAGGCCTTTCATGCCGATAAAAGAAAGTATGCAAGTTTATTTATGATATACTACTAATATGAAGCGCAATACGCAGATACTATTTGTATATATATATAATACTATACTAATTGTACTATATGTATACTTCTTTAAAAACATGCACAGACACATTGCTGCATTTAACTTCATGTACTTTTAATTTCAGTCTCACTTTTTCTCACGTGTAGAATTATTTAAATATAGTTTAATAACCTAAAATTCCTAAACTCTTAATGTTTAATATTATAAATCAACTAAAATCGTTAAGCTAAATATTCTTAGATCCCTAAACTTCTAAAATCATAAAGTTTTATACCCTTAAATTTCAAAACGCCTTAAGTTTAATATCCTAAAATCACTACACTCCTATAGTATAATATCATACAATTCCTAAACTCCTGAAGTGTAATACCATAAAATTCCTAAAATCTCTAAACTATGAAAATGTATTCCCTTTTGTCTACGCCTGTCTACCAGTAAATAATGAGCATGAATTTTAAGTGGTTGATCTGAAGGTAGATCTTTCCTAAATAGTTCGTCATCTTCCTCCTCCTCATAATTCGGAGACCATTTTTGCATAGCCTAAAATTTGATTTCACTTATGAGAATCATTCGTGCGACTTACATTCCTGTTTATAATGTTTTTTAGCATGTTCCGTTGTCAGGTAGACAAGTGGGGCTTCTCATTGTGAAGTATTTGGCATCTCACTCGTAAATGGTCAGATGTAGTCTGATGCAGATCTAAAAATAGGCACGCATGAGAATTGTCGTGTTTAACACCCTTGAAGACAGAGGTAAGATATTTTGATTCTCCTGGAAACATTTGACGACCACGGTGACCAATTTAGCTGGCATATCTTGTATTCATTATCAGATACTGGGTATTCAGTGATTTAGTGTCTGATCACTGATCACTGTCTTTTTTCCTATCAGAAACAGATTTTGAGTAATATTAATTGCGAACTACGTTAAGTGATGAACCTTTTTAGTAAACATAGCGCTTATTGGCTGAGAAGTTTTCCCCTCTTCCACCAAATCATCAAGTAGAACACAATCATGTAGTTTTAAAATATTCAACGAATTAGGCAAGCCACTTTCATATAGTTTGATAAAACAGCGGATTATAATCAGTTATTGTAAACCAATTAATAGTCTGCAGAGGCTCATTGAATAAGAGATGACGAGATCGTAGTAAACTCTCAACAAATGCAGTCTTTCCTGACATTGATGGCCGGCAACAGTCATACTGGTATTGTGGGGATTTTAGTATATTAAAAATGAAGTGTTTAGAGATTTTAGGGTATTTAACTCTATTGACATAATTTCATACATGAAGTTGAATACAACAATGTTTCTGTGTATGTTTTAAAAGAAGTACAAATATAGTACAATTATAGTACAATTACAGTACAATTACAGTACAAATATAGTACAATAATAGTACAATAATAGTACAATAATAGTACAATAATAGTACAATTATAATATATTTATAGTATCTACGTATAGAGCTTCATAACAGTATTATATCTCAGATCAATTTCTATACTTGCTTTAGTCGACGTGAACGGCGTGACCGCAAATAAGGACAACAGCGCATCGTATTGATATAAATGAATAAATGAACTCGAATGAGCGATTTCTACGATTGAAGTACCTCGCATCAATTTCTAAATAGCAAAATGTAACTCAGCTACCTCGACTTAGTCAGAAGTCAGGGGTCGTGCGCCACAATTGTAAAAAAAAGTATGAAAAAAAGCTTAAAAAAGTATGAATTTTAAATACCATAATAATAACATATTAAGTTAATTACACTACCACATAATGACGATGAGTATATGCAAATACATATCAAAGAAGAATATGTATGTAGTAGAATGAATAAGATATGGAATGTAGTATCATAGTTAACAATATGATCTAAAGTAGGCACTGTTCAGATTGAAGATTGCTAGAGTATGCAGGATGATGAGTTAAATCAGTGAATACAAGTATACATGTATAGTATGTATGCTAGTAGTAGTCTTTTATAAATATAATGTCCACCAACTTCTTGTTTGCGGAATCAATTATTCCTTGAGATGTTTTGGCCCCTGTCAGGTCTCCCCCTGCCAAAACCTTTCAGAGATCCTGCGATGCTGAGCTGAGCATATAACGATTTAAAATCATTATATTCCTATATTTAAAATCATTGTGAATATACCATATACAACAAAACTAAAATAGAACAAATTTAAAAAAACACTATATGGATGCAGAACATGCTTACATCAAATTCATCATTTTCTTTGTTTATATCCGAATGGCCTCGTTTGCAGTCATTGACATTGACATTAGAGACCATATTGTTCAACTTCTTTTTGTCAAGTGATTTACTATATTTTTTGCGGGCAGAAGATGTGGCACTCAATAATCCTTGACATATATTATTTAGTCAAATGCGTTAGTTTAGGGTATACAGGTTACACTTTTGTACATTTTGTTCTTATTTCAGTTTCAATTTTAGACTATTCCACCTGATGCTTATCTGTGTGATTGGAAGCAAGCGGATTTTTCTGGACACTACCATGGCGACGCACATCGTCTGTGATGGTGCGCAGCCCATTTACGTTATCGATCGTAATTCAAAGACGTCCGAGACTGGGTTACTAGATTAGCATTAGTGCTGAACCCTCGTTCCACATTGGCATTACCATGAGCAAGAATGAGCGAAGCACGAACAATTTGTCCAAGATTGGGATATTTCTGTTGGCCAATACCTTCAGTACTTTTCATAACAATGATTGGAAACCAGAAATCTTTGTCAACATTATTAGAAGGCATCCACATCTCATAAAGCTTATCAACTAATGTATCAGAAACATTGAGTTCATACTCAGTGATGGCTTTGTCACCTAGTGAAGGACTGCTTGCAGAGACAATTGGAGCCGAACAAACTGATAAATAGAGTGCTTTTCTTTTCAACTTGGCAGAATCAAGACAGAAGATATCTTTCAGTATTGTGTATTAATTCACCAGTGATCAGTACCATCCAATATATAATACATTTTCTTGGAAAATAGACAGGGTTGCCATAGATTTTTCCAAATGTCCATTTATGTACAGCGTTAAAAAACAGATTGAACATCAAACACAATGAACTCAGATGAGGCAATGATATTTTAGTTAATAAGCAAAAACAGAACAAGTTTGGTAAAATAGTGACTGCATTTAATATTAAATGGACATGAAACAAAGCATTATAGCGAAACATTTACCTACAGATTGTGAGTCAGTCTTAATTTTTTTAATATGCTGAAAATAAATGTAAGTAAATATTACACATAGATTAAAAATATGAAAAGGTAATGATTTGAAAAAGTATGAAAAGTTGAAGATATGTGAGAATATGCTGAAAAAATATGAAAGTATGACCAGCACGAATCCTGGAATCCCTTAATCAGACAATATATGGGCGAAATAAATAGTTAACCTTGAATAATCGATTACTACCATTAAAGTACATCAAATCAATTTATAATTAGCAAAATCTAACTCTGTGTCCTGAATTAATCGGAAATGACCTTGACCTTCTTTAAATCTTACAGTACGAAGCCATAGCAACGATATATTCATTCTTAATTTTTGCGTGTTGGGAAATACGTAACTTTAAAGAATATTCAATCAATTAATATCTTAAATGGTATCAGTTTTTCAAAAGTTACCAAAAGTAAACCATAGACACTTGACATTCTAGACAAAATTTAGCAGACAGCATTATTATCAAATTTATCGCTTCCAGTCTTACCAAACACGGTTCATCATTGGAACCATTTTATATCAGGTATTTTAGAGTTTTTTTTTGTTTTGTCTGTGAATTTTCTGTAAATCATGTAATTACAACTCCAAAGTGGGAGAGGATTGTGCAGTGCAGAGCATGTACCATCACTCATTAGAACGACAATAATCCGGCACTTACGGGTTGGTTGTCGCCCCCTTCAGAACCCCCATCCGCACAGGCATCCCTTATCCCTCTGGCTGTGCTCCTCTCTCTCTGACCACCTCCACCAGTAGCAGCAGGAGCATGACGAGGGTTCAACCCCGGTGGGCCTCGCTCGTACTCATCTTTGGCGCAGTTGTAGCGAAGATAGACCTCTCCTGCTCCCAGTTCAGACATGGTTGGAGTCAACATGGAGCCTCTGGTATGTGTGTCAAGGAGGTGAGGAGGGAAGAAGGAAGACGAAGGAGTGAGCTTTGATTAGCTTTTAAATAGTTAAGAATGTGGCGATTTTCGATGTTATATATTTAGGGGGAATTAAACATACTTCAAGGTTATTAGAAACTAATCTTCAACAGTTTAACATCAAATCGATCTGTGATAGTACTTCTCCTCAGTGTACTACTAATATCGAATTGAAAAAAAACATTTTCTTTGTTTCAGTTCCTTTAAATTATAATAAACTTCTCTAAATATGCATTTACTAAAAATGGAAATCATAAATATAATAAATATACAAACAAGGTACCACAGTTTATACCTATCTAATATTATCAGTATCAATTAATATCATACTTGGATTCAAACCGATAGAAAGTCTTTTGATATTAGATATCGATTTTAACCACTATCATTAAGTGATTTTCATATAATTTCAAATGGACTCATTAAAAATTATTACTGCAGAGTAAGATTAAAACCTATTTAGTTTCTTTTTTATTAAATATTTCAATATTTTCAAAATACACATACATTTTACATATTATATTAAAAAACATTACATAATATAATCATTTTCCAGTATACACAGACAAAAACACTTAATTATTTTGTTCATTCAAATTGATTTACAATGTTTAAAATGGATGTTTCAATACGGAAAATAGGCTTCCCGAAATGAACCCTAACAAAGCGAAACTTGATCATGTTAAATCCGTTTGAATAGAATTTAACGGAATTCGAGTTCACACAATCGCCTAGATTGAAAATACTTTGATTTCATTCGTTTTTATCCGTATACATATAACAATAATTTCAATCGAAACCAAACCAATGACGGTTGTGAACTGACCAATCACCACTCACCTCTTCTCCTGTTCACAACCCAGCTCCCCCCTCTCCCTCCTCCACTCCTCAGACCCTGTGGTCCGTCCTTTTGCCTCCGCAGGATTCGCCGATTGTCGGCCTGGCGTCAGAAAGTTGATCAACTCAGCTATGACGTCATCGCGATAGGCCTCCGCAGAACGTGGGTCTTCAACCGATCGATGATGACGTAAGAGGAAGCTGACCAATGAGGTCTCACGGATGTCTGTCCGTCTAGAAAGCACCTGAATGTTAGATATTGAAAACTAAAAGTGTTTAATTAAAACGATCGTATTTTAAATATTGTTTTCTTCTGCTTAAGTGTTTACTTCTCCAACTTTCAATAATTCAAGTGATACTCACCTCCTCAAAATGGGCAGTATACCTCCACGTAACATCTTGGATAGCTCGCGACCCCACCGTGAAGGCGATGACATAAGTCAACTGCTTACCCCAACCTGCCTCGTAGAGGAGAGGAGTGTTGAGCACCTGTCGAAGATCATAAGGTAGTAGTAAAGAGATGGTTGGCTCAGTACCGGCTGTTTCATGTAAGGAGGGGTGGCATGGGGTATTACTGAATCCACAATTTCATTACTACTTATGTTATATAAAGTAGTAGTAATGATATAATCAATTAAAAACACCCTCTTCATGTAGAGTAGAGGTGGGGGTAAGAAAGGGTGACTGAATCCACTATTTCTTTACACCTTAAGTTATATAAAGATACAGTTAAGCTACTTTAAACTGGGGACATTTAAAATTATCCGAATTAGAGAAATATATAGTACTGCTGAATATTTCTATAACAACAAAAAATATGCAAACAATAACTAATTACTAGATGATTTTGATGTCACGAGCAGAATAATATTTTTAACTTGTTCACAATCCAGTATGTTTAAATGAAAGACGATAATCTTTAATCTACGAATAATTTAATCCAAAAAATCATAAAATTTAGATATATAACCTCTGTATTACATTAATAAATATTCTCCAATGGTGTAAATAGGCAAATAAAATGTGAATCTGAAATGGACAGTGATTAAGCAAAGGTATGTAATGGTACCTGTTCACAGGGGTCGCAATGTTGCCAAACTTCCCTCCTCTCGTCCGTCGCTTCACCTTCATCCTTCGTGTTGGTGGCGGTGGAGAGGTCTGGCAGACGACTGAAGGTTGATGTTGGGAATAGTGTTCGTTATGAAACATAATGAAGCATAAACAGTTATAAGTAAGCACTAAGCGCAGAGCCAATACAAACAGCGAAGCAAAGATTATTTCCAAATATTTAAGGTTGTAAGATTTAAGAAGCTGACATCCACCGCTAATTGATCGTACAATACTCAAAATCATTGACAAACAACCACTTAAACAATCAAAATGACACTTCACTCACACTTGATATTCACACTTGACACTCACACTCCGCTCATACTTGACACTCACACTTGATATTCACACTTGACACTCACACTCCGCTCATACTTGACACTCACACTCCACTCATACTTGACACTCACACTCCGCTCATACTTGACACTCACATTCCACTCATACTTGACACTCACACTCCGCTCATACTTGACACTCAAACTCCGCTCATACTTGACACTCACACTCTGCTCATACTTGACACTCACATTCCACTCATACTTGACACTCACACTCCGCTCATACTTGACATTCACACTCCACTCATATTTGACACTCACACTTCACTCATACTTGACACTTACACTCCACTCATACTTGACATTCACACTCCACTCATGCTTGACACTTACACTTCACACATACTTGACACTTACACTTCACTCATACTTGACACTCACACTTTACTCACACTTGACACTTACACTTCACTCATACTTGACACTTACACTCCACTCATACTTGACACTTACACTCCATTCATACTTGACACTCACACTTCACTCATACTTGACACTCACACTTTACTCACACTTGACACTCACACTCCACTCATACTTGACACTCACACTCCACTCATACTTGACACTCACACTTCACTCATACTTGACACGCACACTTCACTCATACTTGACACTCACACTCCACTCATACTTGACACGCACACTTCACTCATACTTGACACTCACACTCCACTCACACTTCACTCATACTTGACACTCACACTTCACTCATACTTAACTCATACTTGACATTCACATTCCACTTATACTTGACACTCACACTCCACTCACACTTCACACCAGACGTGGTCCGTCCAATCGAGCACATATCGAGCCGGCACACGAGCAGCAGTGAGACAGAGAGTGAAGCAGTTGGCCCACTCGCCACACCGACCAGTCCTCGTTCGGAGCAGTTGCCCAGGGTGATTGTAGCGAGGGAAGCGGACCTCCGCAGAGCACTGGGGACAGCGGTAGAGTTCCACGCGAGAGGCCAACCAGCGGGACTCTTCAGTTGTGGGGCTTCCGGAGCCGCTGGCGTTGCAGGATGTCTATGGTACAAAGGGGGACAAAGGGTTTTGTTTACAATCGAAACTGAAGCAGACAACATAATAAATTCCATTCAGACAAGTTAAGATGCAAAATAATAAAATATTAGTATGAGTATTCATAATATTTACCCAAGACCTTTGATCATATTTAAATTTTCTAAGCCTCATTTTCAGACTGGATAATTTATTCTGGAACTACAACAACACAATTTCAGATCATTAAGATTTCTAATAATCATATCTATGCCTGCATTTGTAGTTGATATTCGTCTTAAAGAGCATTACGTGTGAACAAGTTTTGAAATGATTTATTTCTTTTTAAGTGGGCTATGTATGCAATTATTGATGAATTAGACAAAATATTAATTAATTCATGTTTTTCACATTAACGATTCGCTGAACCACTTCATTGATAATTTCTCTCTTACCTGACATTTCTCACAGTTGGGTTTGTCCGTCCAAGAGAAGAAATCCTGTTTGAACCATCTGAGGAGTTCTCTAACGAGAGCTTCCAGAGAATCAGAACTCGCCTGTTTGCGTCTCTCTGGAAGGTTCATCGCTTCAAGCGCCTGATTCTGAACAGTGATAAATCAATAGTAAATGAAAACGGCTCAACACGCCACTATGTAAATTGTCACAGATAGAATATGTCCCACCTGCAAAGACACATCATCATACAAAAGCATGTGATTGTGTGTGGAGAGAACTCGCGCTAGGAATGTTCGTTCCTTCTCAGGGGAGATTGTTGTTGAGGCACTACTTGCAGCAGGAACCAATGGAGCGGCTGGAGTTTGTGTAATACTAGGGCTGGTGGAGCTGGTGTTGTGTTTGAGAGAGGCAAGTTGGTGCCGGATTTGACGGAGTGATGCGAGAGGACATGTGGCTGGCAGCTGGAACTTGTCCTCTGCGTCCTGAGAATAGAGAAAACAAACACACTTACATCCTCACAATGGAGGCAACAAACACACTTACGTCCCCACAATGGAGGCAACAAACACACTTACGTCCTCACAATGGAGGCAACAAACACACTTACATTTTCACAATACAATGGAGGCAACAAACACACTTACGTCCTCACAATACAATGGAGGCAACAAACACACTTACGTCCTCA
>JAUZND010007991.1:0-10118 GCA_034780555.1 Coelogynopora nodosa | reverse complement strand
AATAACTAAGTAGCAAGGCTTTGTTTTTCTATTTTACTTATATACATTATGCTACTCAAGGGAAACTATATCTTATATAATTAATAATAACGATCAGTTTTATTTGAAGAGATATTTTTGAGAATCAAAATATTTAAATACGTAATTTATAGATTATTTTAATTTAATGAAAACTATAATGTATATAGCCTAAATATAACATATATATTTATCCTACAATAACAATAAAGTCTATATTATAGAATATAAATAACTGTTTGAAAATATAATCAGCTTTCAATTGATAGCATATTTGACAACATAGATCAAAGTTCAGTAGAACTAGACATGGGCCGGTCCTTCCAGACTAGGACGTGCCACTTCCTTGAGAATGTTAGGAATGTATAGGAAATTATCATTCAAGTTGAAAAAGTGGAAAAGTGTGTTTGGGTCTGGGCGTCTAATGTGGGTTTTTGGCTCCACTAAGCCCCCAATAGAAACAGGGACAGTTTTAAAATTGATATTGACTGTATTTATGTGCATTCAAAAATGTGGATTTTTATATGTTTTTGTGTTATCATTTTAATTAGTTTGAGTTATTTTTAAAATGAAACTATTTGGGATTACGTAGTTCACACAGGTGATAATTAAAATATACATTTATAAAAAACAATTTTTTTATAATATATAATATATAATTTAATTAATATAATAATCGTAAAAAAGTCAATTTATTAATTTAAGCCATTAGACTTAGAAAATATGGTTATGTGTTACTTATAAGATATCGGAAATGCTATCTGATTAGTAAATATGGTAGAAATAATAAACCTTTTTTGATGTATTCAAAATTTGTAATTTGTAATCCTTACTCTACTTTATATTGTTTACACTAAGATATCACATTTTTTATTTATAATATACACTGCTTATTACAAACACTCACCTGAAATGTTAATATATATTCAATTCCCTCTAAAAGACTAACCTAACGGTAATTTCAGTTATTGTCCCTATAAATTAAAAAAATATTTTAAAATGATTAAATTAATAGAAAAATTTCATTTTAAAAATTGTTAAAATAGATTGTAAATTATAAAATATAAATGAAACATACTTCATAAAAGTCACTAGAATTTAGTTAATTTCAAATATGTTGTTTTGCATTATTTGTTTTATAGTTTACAACTATCTATTCAAAGACGTTGAATTGCAGAGCATTTCCTCATTTCGAACAGTTCAGGAGACTTTGATGACACTTATTTTACTTACATTGGGCGAATTTAAGGTAATTACATATTTTTATATAAATTATTAATAATATGATATACAATCAAAATAACCATTATTAAAAGTTATATATATATATAAATAAGTTACTAAACATTTAAATATTCGTTTTTCTGGCGGTTTATTCATTATATTTTTCTTATGTATTCTTAATAATTATATATTGAGTATAATATGGTTGAGATTATAAGAATATAAATATATATTATATCTCAACCTAAATATAAAATTAAAAAAGTTAAAACTATCAATTTTTAGATATTATGTGAATCCACTTTAAACTTCTTTTACCTTAAAATGTAGTTGTGCTTAATTAATTACCCACTGATGTTTAGTCCGTAGGAGTTCGGACAAGATTCAACTCCGAACAATATGTATCAGCTTACGGGTAATATGGACCTGTGAATGACATTATAGATGCTAAGATGAGTCTATACTACCACTTCAGTTGAGTGGTTACAATAGATAGAATATAATTAAGAATATTCCAATAACTTCCTTTTGAAAATAGTTTGACTATTGTTAAGTTCCTATACCATAATAATGAATCTGTCTATGTACTTGGATTTCCATTTGGGACTTTTTTTAGCCTTAATCAAATGTGTGGGAATATTTCTATAATATTATATATATAATTAGTTTTTATTATATTTTTTAGCTTTCAAAGGGCGACAACATGTTAAAGGTACGTTTCGCTACTTATATATATATATTTATAATTCATTAAAGTAATTAAAGTATAAAGTAATTAAAGTATAATTCATTAATTCATCACTAGAAGAAACGATAAGCAGGGTAATCAATATATATGTATCAACGTATTAATTATAAGTTATTTTATTATTATAGCAGCTTGTTTAATCTAAATAAGCGTTTTGTGGTTAATATATAAGTGACTGGTTTATTGACTTATTTTATTCTTTTAATAATATTTAGACTTATCAAGCATAAACAAAATATACGTATGCAAATAATATCCTTGTATTCATGTATCCATGTATTCATGTATCCACTTGTATCCATGTATCCATGTATTTTTTAAATTTCATTTTAAACGTGTTTAATTGTTTTTCAAACTACAGTATCTATAAATGTGTCAAGCTTTTGTGTAACACTTGTTCAATAATGAGTTATTAGTATGATTATAACTCTTATGAATTCTGAATTAAACAATATTATTACAAGGTATATATAAAATATTAATATTATCAATAGCATGAAGAAATTAAGTAAAATTACACTTAAAATGGTACTAATAAATGATAGATATACAAATGTATACAACCAACATTAATTTAGAAAGCTTTAGAGTAAAGTTTCCCGTCATTAAAAATAACACCCAATTTTTAATTTCATTTTACAACCTTTGTGTTACCTCGGAATTGTTGTATTAACTTTATATATATACGTCATCATTTGTTCAAACATCAATTGTATTGTTTGAACCGCTAAATGTAGAATTTGATTATTAATTTAACTTTTACACAAATATTTAAATTTAGGAAAGTCTTCTATGATCGCCATACATCAAAAGATAATGTATTCTAAAATTATTTATTTTGATTCTTCTTCGACAGTATGACGAATTCAACTATGTTCGAAATGTTTACCTCACGAAAATTATTTTCGTTATCTTCATGTTTATCATGCCGATTCTTCTTCTCAATCTGCTGATAGCAATGATGGGCAGTACCTACCATCAAGTCATCACAATGTCTGAGAGAGAATGGACCAACACGGTAAAGATGGCATTAAATATCTCTGTTTTACTGATAGCAATGATAATGATAATTATAATTCATAGAATTATATGATAAATGTATTAATTACTTGGATGATATCACGTATATAGATATTTCTATTTCAATCATATTTAACAACAGAAAAAGTTTAGAGATACCTATTTTTGTTATATTAAAACATTACATATTTAACATACCTGCTCGTTCTTTCTTATAACATTTATTTAGTTTTAAGCATATTTATTTAAAACATTGAAACTTACATTAAATTCTTCTGTTAAACCGAACATCAAGTACGAACATGTTCCAACCTACTCCTTTTTTAATTTAATTTTTTATATGGGCTTTATTTTTAATCTAAGTGACACACGAACTTGTCTTAACCACTCGGTCATTCCCATTTCCCAATTTTTTTAATAACAAAATAAAATAAAACATAAAATATTTAGATATTTAGATATCAAATAAAAGCACAACAATATTTTTGTTTCATGAAATGTTATTTGTCAAATACTTATTTATTATTAATAATAGAAATCTGTTTTTTATTATCTGTGTTTATTAAATCGATTTGGCGGTGTAAACATGTCGAAGAAATACTTTGTATTTGAAATTCACTGCAATATTATAGTTTATATGCTAATTCCTTATAATCAAATATATAATAATATTAATTTACGAGATATAATATTTATATTAAAGAGAACCAAGCCATTACATATTTATTATATACAAAATTGTATTATTTCTGATTTTTTTATTTAAACCGCTAGTGGGCCAACATAGTAATCAACATGGAACGTACATATAGTAGAAAAATGCAGCTCAAATTTTTGGAAGGCTACGCGATTCCCTTTCCCCGTCGTCCTGACAAAGAACGTGGACTTGTTGTCATTTATAGACAACAGAAAACTTTAGCTTATCAGCGTAATACAGCTGTTGCTAATTGGAAGGTAATAATTATTATAGAACAGTGGTTAGAATTTAGTAAATAGCAATCATTTTTTGTTCTATGTGATTTTCTAATGCGAAAATGTTTGTAATGATTTCTGGTAAGCTCGGTAGGCATACACAAACTTTTTAATCTGCATTTCCTGATCACATAAATGACACTATTGTATATAAATAGCACTAATATGATTTGCCTGATCGAAATAAAATTATTTAAATAAAAAGTTTAAAATAAGGGTTTAACTTGACATTTTTAAACTTCTTGTCCAAAAATTATTAAAATTGATAAAATGTACTCTAAATACATTAATAAATATTTATGAATATATTTTACTTCTTGTGCGCGTGAAATGAAATAGGAAGAAGATATAAATTATGTGCATCTGATTAAGAAGCTGCTTTAAAGTATACTAAATTTGTTGCTCGTCATGTTTAGTTATATTCATGATATTTTAATATTGTATTTCATTTATTTTTATTTTTATACGGTGGACTATAAGAGAGCTTACCAAATCATACATCAAATGATTCAAAGCTACAAACGGAGTCTTCTCGCAGAGGCATATGGTTTGAGTGAACAAGAACTCAATAAAGGTCCTTATTCATATAGATCGGAAAATATTAGTTACAAGGGAACAGCTGAAAATATTCTGCACGAAGTTGGAACCGAAAGGGAAAAGGATGATGCGGCCGAGAAATGGCCCGATGTTGAAGATATTATTCCGCTGGAAATGTTGCAACCTTTGGAAGTGAAAGTGGGTGGTAAAAAAGTTGATGATTTGGAGTAATCATAATACATTCCACAAATTTAAATAATACCGTTCTACTAATAAGATACATCATTTTACTAATTAGTGCCTATATTTGGATGTTATTTATGAATATTTATTATTATTAAAAGAACGTCGACTTGCAATACATCATGTTTAAATAGAAAAAGTTTTTCCGTTAATAGTATCATAACCAATTATGTCAAATAATATATTATCCGTTGCATTTCAATATAATGAACTGATAATAATTAATTCGTTTATTTTGTGTTTTTGTGTTTTTGAGCCCTTTTGTGTAGTTATTTATTATTGAAATCATAACTAAATCGCAATTGTTGTTTATAGTTATAAATTGTCATTTCTGTGCAATTTCTAAACCATTTCTGTATAATTATGTGCTTTGAAGTAATATATTAAATTTATAAATGTGTTTTTTTAAGAGGGATTTAATTACAATCAATATAATTTTCATCGTATTCCGGTAAATAATATATTACATTTATTTTTATTCGTTTTTTAATACAATGTTGTGTTATTAATATTAATTATAGTTTAGGCCTAATACTCACGTAAGTAAATTTAAAAATTCATATAGTTGAGTATAAATAGATTGTGATACCTTATTAATTTCAATTTCAATCTCAACCTATATTACTTTATTCAGTCTAATATTTTTTATAAATTAAGACTTAATTTATTACGGCAATTTATTCGTAGCAAAATTTGTTTGTGTTTCAACATGTTTTGAAGCTTAAATGGTTATATAAAATATAATAGGCAATAATTATAATATAGCAAAACATATTGTAAAAAGATATATATAAATATATGCATTTACCTTTCAAAGTACATAGAGTTAAAAATGTTATGATAGCAAAATTCATGCAGTAAATGGTTATCAACATATATTTTTTAACATTTTTGACCATTATTGAAAAAAAATTATGTTGAACATTTAATATATTCGTCGTCATCATCACCATCATCATCATATCATCAACATATGATGAATCCAAAAAAGTAATGGCCACCTTTAAATAATAAAGACCCAATAAAACCACTTCAGGTAGAAAATGTTATAATTAAAAAACACCTGAGCTTTCGAATTTTTACTAAGGTCCATAATTATGGATACAATGAAAAATATCAGAAAACAATCCATCAAATATTAATAGTGCAAAGAAAGGATTACATAGAAACTAATCACAAATAACAGAGAGAAAGAACATGATAGATAGATTGAGAAAACATATGTAATTGATCAAAATATTAATTTACTAATTGTAAAATCTACAGGAGAGAAACTAGTGTTGAGATTTAGGGCAATGTTCTTATTTTAAATAATAAAAGATGATTCAATAATAATTTTTAATAATTTAAAATCCTTGTAATGGTGTATAATTGAAGCTTTAGAAAAACCAGAGGTATATAATGTAAAGAGCTATTAATGAAATCGGAAATACCCTAATCATATTTGTTCTGTAATATATTCATTTCAATCTCTATCTGTAGTTTCACCAAAATAGGAAAACGGTCAATTATCTCTGTAGTTTACTTTGTAGGCTTCATTTTTTCTTGTTGTTTATTCTGGCTTTTGCCAATAAAATAAAATTCCTTTTTCTTAAAATAAGTTTTATTGTCAATAAGAAATGTTGAAATGATCAAAAATAAAACAGCGACGAAAAAGACAAAACCAAAATATACAAAACCAACTTGCATTAACTAAATCTAAACAGTAACATACACCAAGTGAGTAGACATCTTCAAGTAAAACAGAGCCAACAAATAATCAATACAATATAGGCCATGTACACAAATGTTAATGCGTAAAGCGCGAAGCGTATTTAGTATCAATCACTTTACATCCCCTTATTTTGGGTGCTATAGGCACACAAAATAATATCCACAGTCCCGAAGCCGCGTCGTACTTCTTGGGGTATTGGGTGCGTTACTGAGAGCGGCGAGGCGGTGAGAGCACTACATGCGGCCCCACCGTTGCTACCTGCTGACGTGGGTGCCTTCGCGGTCAACTAGCGACTGATGGCGTCTGCTAGCTGTGTTTGAGGTGGCGGCTGAAACGGTGGCTGAAGCAGAGTCTGAGGCAGCAACTGATGCGGTGTGAGCAGCGCTTTTGTCAGGGGCAGCGCCGGTGTGGCCGAGCAAGACAGGTGTTGGTGGTGGTGTAACGTGAACTTGCAAAGCAATCCTGGCGAGATGGGGTGTGGGATGATGCATCTTGACCGCGCACTTGTCATGGTTCAGCACCTAAACCACGACGTCCGTCATGTCCCAGGTCTGGGAGAGTTGCCCGTCTGATTTTGCATGTAGTGCATGTCGACAATATGAAGAGGATGGAAATGTTGGGCGTGCTTATTAAGCGAGATGGCAGAGCAAGTAAAGCGCAACTTAAGAGCTGTCTTCTTGGCTGGATGTGCGAATTTGTAAATTTTTCCAGACGGTTAACGAAGGCCAGAGAGTCGCAAATATACCTGCCAAACACACTCTCTGCAGGCGATATGACGCAATCCGGGTCCGACGTATTTAGTAGCTGTAGCATAGTACAGAGGGTCCGGTCGCTGTTGAGTGTACTCGATAGACTGGTGTTTTCACGCAGCAGACGCTTGGCCGACTTAACAGCGACCTCTGCTCTGCCGTTTGATTTTGGGTGGTTTGCCGAAGACAGTCGGTGACGAATACTCTAGCGGGTAAAAAATCGGAAATGGCGCTTGCAGTAATCTCGGGACCACCGTCAGATGATAATTTCTAATGGAAGGCCGAATTGACTCATGAATCTGCGCAGACGTCTGATGAGGCCTGCGGCATCGTCTACAGATGTACCAGAGGTAGCGGAATATATCTACATATGCACCCAGCCCGAAGACGATCACCAAGGAAAAGGTAGTGTCGGTCCGAATAATACAAAAATCCGCGAACAAGGCCTCAAACGCCGTTGAAGGTGGCTTGGCTGGTTTCGAGGAGAGCATCGCTTGAGATGGAGTGTTCCTGTTGCAATCGATGCAGCATACGCGTGTGTTGCAAGGGCATCATAAATACGGGATGACTCAAAGGAAACATCTACAGTGCCAACTGAAAGCGTGTCCTCGTGCTTAACCTGTGATGGGTGGCATGAGGTAGCGTCAGCAGCGTGGTTAATCTCTCCTGGAAGGTGGGAAATCTAGAAATGACGGGGTAAGGTGCATTGCTTCAGCCTGAAGATCCGTGTGTTGGTGATCTCGTCCAGAGTTCTATGTATCGCCGAGGATCTTGACCAGCAGCTAGTTATCAGTTACAACAACCAGGTCTGCGCCGTCTTGTGTGAAGTAGCGCCAAACGGCCAAGGCTTCCCTTTCCACTGGTGCATAGCGGCATTCAGCGGATGATAGAAAGCGCGAGCCTGCCAAGGTGATCCTCCAACCATTTTCACAGCAGCCCGTAAGCGCATTAAGCAACTACAATGCTGCTGGAGAACAAAAATTACAGTGCCACGGTTTTAGAGAAATCTGGTCGAAAACAAGTGCGCTTGTACATATGAAAGATCTGGAAGCTGCGCTTAATAGAGTTGATGATGCTCATCCTGTAAGAATTGAATGCCGTATCGAGTTCCGGCGCCCAGAAGAACTTCTGCTTGGGGTTGAGGTATGGACTGAATGTGGTCATCATGTCACGGATCTGTGCGTAGTTCGCCACCTGGTTTACGATTCTGAACTAGATTCTGATGTCCGTCGTCGATTCGGGGGTCGGAAATAGCTTCATCGCCATGATATACTTTGAGAGCAGCTCGATGAAGGACTCAGCTACACAGAAACCGACAAAGTCGACTTCCTACATGGTGAATTGAAACTTCTCCGGCGTCACCCACAATTGAGTGGAAGTACATGGTGCGCCATCAGTGCTGCTCGAAATCGTCGTCGTAGTGAATAGTGTCATTCACACATCATTCTTTGCGCTCAAAATCGGAGATTATGGCATAAAAGAGGCGGTTGGAGTCATCGCCCGAGGAGAGGAATCCTGGTGGGACGCGACCCTAGCGCCAGCGGCCAAATATAATGATAATTGTTGTCAGGTGGCGATCTGAGTCACTAAGAGGCACACGGTGATCACCATTCCATGCGGCAGTGACGGTCTTTCAGGTATTATCAGACATCCGGCACGCAAGGTGGAACGGAGACTCCATGGCAAAGGTATGCCCTTTGCAAAAATTGTTCAGTGGGGGACAAGTCTACCATCCGCCGTTGTAAAACGCCATGTTTTCTGGTAACAATCATACGGTGGCAGGAGACAGGTCTTCGCATTAAAGTTGTTTGACGTGGCAAAAAGTGCGTCATCGATCGAGATTATAGACGAGTTGGCCATTATTGATATTGTATATTGGTATTCTGAAACCACTAGAAAGCAGAACTATTCACGTTACTGAACCCCTCAAACACAAAATAATCAAGCCGTTTCAAAACTCTTACTAAAAGAGTTATACCTATATTGTTTGGAAGGATATTTTGTGTGTATTATTTGTGTGTAGGTAACTATCGGTCAGTGTCATTTACTTTTAGGTAATGTAAAACACCGGACAAATAACGTGACAAAAGTACATTTCTATGGTTTAGGGAAGTAAAAATACGATTCTATACAGCTATAATTAAACACACTATATACTTTTAAAATATTCTTATATTAGGTATTATAAATTCTAACTAAAAAAGTTTTAGATTCACTAAGTAAGGATAACATCTAGGAATAAATAAGTCTTCTCTCAGCTGTCATAATGTTTAAAAAATACAACTCTTTTATGAGAAGTGCTATAGAATTTCTGAGCATTTGCCATTCCAGCTGCACTGCAATATACTAACTAATACTCTATCAGTAGAATTAAATGAGATATAAATCAGATAATTTAGGCATTTATAACGGTACAAATTGAGATTTAAATGTGCAATGGCCATAAGTGTTGCAAATTGTCACTTTTTTCTCAAGTTCTCCAGAGTCCAACAATATGTATAATGTGTTATTTTTTACGACAATTGATATCCATTAATTATCCTCAAACGTACGAAATAGTTTAAATATTAAATCACTGCATAATTTTTATCACAGCGCATGTATTTGTTAGCGTAACAAAAGCGACATGCAATGAGTGGACTCGTTATTGAAAGAAACACCGATGTGCTTATTTTAAAGTCTAAACCTTTTCACGTTTAATTTCGAACAAGAGAATTTTAATATAGAACAAGAGAATTTTAATATCGAACAAGAGAAATTTAATTTCGAACAAGAGACATTTAATTTCGAACAAGAGACATTTAATTTCGAACAAAAGAAATTTAATTTCGAACAAATTAATATAAATACATATGTAACATTTAGGAACACAATTAGGAACAAAGTAAATCAT
>JAUZND010007990.1:0-10118 GCA_034780555.1 Coelogynopora nodosa | reverse complement strand
CCCCCCCACAACATCCTAAGACTCAAATTGTATTCAAATTTTATAAGATTTTCAAGGAATATAGCCGCTAACCTTTCAATAAGCGTGATCATGACATTAGAATAATCTCCACTCACGTATGGTGAGGCGAGTAGCCGAGGCTCTAAATCACAGTGTAGTTCTGAAATTGTTTGTTTTATTTCTAAGAATGCATCTAAAAGGCTTGAAATTGCTTTATATAAGAACTGTATGAAATGCAATCGCGCAAAGCGCGGAATTATTTAAATTTTACAGCATGAAAATTAGAGAAAAGGTTCATACAAATTTTCACCACAGTCAGATTTTAAAATGATCGGAACATTTGCTATAATCTCTGACTCCAATACTCTTTGTCATTTACGAGAGTTATTAGACAAATCTTGTGACAGAAGAGAAATTCTAAATCACGATGAAGACTTTTCTGCATGACACAATGCAAGATTTAGGTCATGACTAAACTTGCACAGTGGATGAGAGATGCAAAACTTACAAATAACCATAACATAATATTAACTTAAAAACTTACTCCTGCGATTCTATTCAATAAATTCTACAATGATTTTTTAATGATTTTACAAATTGAAAGCAACTTTATATATGAATGAATATCTTAAATCAAAAAAAATTAAAATATGTGCCTTAAATTGAATGGGGGTTGCGCGCACTTTGTGTGCTCTATACTGGATACGCCCCTGCGTCATATCATTTAGCTTTTGTCCTCCATGAATAATTGTTTATATTTGTCATTAATGTTCTATTACTGCTATTAATTACTATTAATAATTACTCTTACAAACCTAAACAATATTAATTAATAATAAATATAAAATGTTAAATTTATTAAAAACTTCCATTGAGAAAAAATTGTTGTTCATATGTTATCCAACTAGACATTGATATCAGGCACTTATAGGTATTCCTATTTTAATATTTATAGCATCCCAGGTGGTCCACACTTCTTACCCTAATTAGCCAAATGATTTTTTCTGTAATATCAGTATTTTCTAATTGTAGGTTTTAATATTGTCAGAAGTTGGCACAACACTATACCAGACTAAATATGTCAACTGATTCCAGATCCAAGTCTAAATGATGGTAATGTCTAACTTTTTATATATTGTACATAGTTCAGTATCGCTTCTTCCCTCTGATGCATAATAATTATGCATATATATTCTTATAATCAGATCCACATAACTGTCGTAGACATATTGTATTAAAAATGATGTTAGGCAAGGTAACCTTGATTTTGGCCTCACTTTATTAGGACCACCCTTTTGTAATAATAGCATGATGTCAAAAAATAGTCACAAAAATAAAGAATTATATTGAATTGTTGTTTGGACAAAGTTAAGTAAGAAATGTTGTGAAAGTACTATAGAATACAACTCTCTATATTTATTCATTTGCTCATTATTAATGATGTGCCATTAATGACAGTTCTCATCATGATTACTTCATCATAATTGTCAATGTCTCCTTTAATTTTAAATTCTGCCGAATAAACAGATTCCATGAATAAACAAATATTTCGTTGCTCTCATATTACTAGCAACATTATCACTAGCTTTTGTATCGTTTTTTAATTAGTGGCATAAACAAGATTGTCTTTCTCTACTTAATTAGTTAGTTTTATATCAATTACTTAGTTTAGTAGATATATTTCATGTATTATGGTAGCTCAGATTTATAATACAAAATTATTAACAAGGGCATAGTAACAGGAGGGGAAAAGGAATGGTCATCCTCCCAACTTAAGCAAAAAATGTGGTGCCTTCATGGTAAAAAATCAGTATATAGGGTTTTATAGCTTTTTAACAATTAGGTAGATAGTACATAGATGCATAGATTTGTTTATAATACTTTCTCACAAATCTCCCCCCAATATTTTTTTTGTTCCTATGGCCCTGATTAGGTATCCTATATATGACACTTTATATGTATTCAAAATTTAAAAAAATAATAATGCTTTTTTAGATTAATATATATGTAATACATAAATATTAAATAATTATTATATAGTTATAAAGTTAATTATTTATATATTATATTGTAATAAGCAATTATTTAATGCCTTTAAAAATTATAGCATTTATTTTTATATATAAATAATAAATAATTATATGTAAATATTTAAATTAAAGAACATATTTATGAATATATATATAGTTAAAAATATATTATTAATTAAAATATAGTAATATAATTTTTTATATAATATATTAATTTGTATATATTTAATAATAATTTTTTAATGGAAACTTTATTTTAAATTCGAAAAGATGGTATTTATGAAGCCAAAATATGTGTTTAGAATCATTAAAATATAGATAATGTGCAAGCCTATAGCCAGGGCTTTTCGAACCTTTTTAACAAACATCCTTTTATTGTTAATATCATTCCCTTTTTATCATAAACTTTTGAATTAAATGTGCATTTTTCAGGTAAATTGATAAAAGTGATTTAATAAAATGTGATTATCAATAGTTTAAATATATATAGTTATTTAAATATTTATAATTAATAGAAAAACATATGTTGTGTACCATAAGTGAATTTGTACAATTTGCAAATGGGATGTACAAAAAAAACAATTTCAATGGTATAAACGGTTTGTGAACTGGACAGTTATATTATACATGTACCAAAACCAAATTATTCTTAATACATAAAAAAAAATTATTAACATATACATTTTGAAACAATTCACAAATAAAGATCAATTTTTGGTCAACTTATTAAATTCATTTTTGGGACAGCCAAGATTATTTTACCAATAATGAATTTAAAATAAATTAACATAATTTTAACATTTTGCAACACCAATTTATTTTTCTAAATTCCTTTTAAAAATTATTTATCTAAATTACATATTAAAATATTAAAACAATTCATATATCAATAGAAATGTTAGTCAACTTATTAAATTCATTGTTCGGACAGCCAAAATTGTTGTACCAATAACAAATTTTAAATAAATTATGATTAACATAATTATAACATTTTACAGCACCGATTTGAAAATTATTTATTTGAAATGGATTTAAAAAAATTAATTGTTGCTACAAAATGTTAAAATTATGTTAATATTAATTAATCTATTTGAAATTAGTTGTTGGTATAATAAATTTGGCCGTCCTAACTATGAATTTAATATGTTGACTTAAAATTGTTAATGATATGCATATGGTTTAATATTTCAATAAATAATTTTGATAAAAAAAATTTAAAACAATTAAAAAAAATTAATAGTTGCTACAAAATGTTAAAATTATGTTAATAATAATTTATTTAAAATTCAATGTTGGTACAATATTTCCAGCTGTCCCAACTACAAATTTAATAAGTTGATGAAAAACAGCTATTGATATGCAAATTGTTTTAAATAATATTTTAATAAATAATTTTGATAAAGTTTCTTGAAATGGATTTTAAAAAAATCATTGTTGCTATAAAATAAAATTATGTTAATATTAATTTTTTTTAAATTCCTTATTGATATAAATGGTTTGCTAATGGGGTGTACCATCAATGAATTTGTTGTTGCAACATCTCATTTGAAAACCATACAATATAATCAATATATTGACACATTATAATTGTTCAATAAAACATGAGTTTTCAGGATTATGTCCTATGATGGTAATTTGTATTTCCCGAACTAGCCAGAAAACCTGAACTAGTTTGAACTTTTTTATTAATGAAGATAAACTCTGAACCATATGGAATATTAAAGATATCATGCTCATGATCATCTATGCAAAATATCAACCATAGATATCTTTTTAAACCAGAGAATTTGTTAGTTATATACCTATTTATATTGAAAAATACCATTTTAAAAACCCGAACTAGCTAGAACTTTTTTATTACTGAAGATAAACTCCGAAACCACCTGGAATATTAAAAATATCATGTTTACTATCATTTATGCAAAAAATCAACCATAAATATCTTTTTAAAGAAAGTAATAAAAAAAGTTCCAGCTAGTTTGGGTTTTTAAAATGGTAATTTTTAATATAAATAGGTATTTAACTAATGATTTCTCTGGTTTAAAAAGATATTTATGGTTGATTTTTTGCATAGATGATTGTGATCCTGATATCTTTAATATTCCAGGTGGTTCAGACATTATCTTCATTAATAAAAAAGTTCCAGCTAGTTTGGGTTTTCTGGCTAGTTCAGGAAATACAAATAACCCCTATGATGCCATGAATGAACATCTCTTTTAAAATCTGGTTACATCCTATGGCTATACAGGCTTGATAATTGATATATTAATAGGAAGCCAATGAAAGAATTGGAAATAGATAAAATTATGTATTAATTATACTATTACCAATAGAAGGGTATGGTTGAATTTAATGGGTAAAAATATAAACATGAATTTTAATGATTGTTTTAATTTATATATTTTGTGTTGGATATATATATTATATATAATATATGTTAATAATATATGTAATACCTTTCATTCTAACGTTATAATTCAAGTAATATGTACTAAAATAAATAATTTAAATATTCACTAAGTAACCTTACGTAATTCAAAGTTAATTCCGCGTAAACTTTAAAACATGTCATTGTTTCATAACTTCATCAAATCTATAGAACAATAAACGATAGCAGCACTTGTTTTTAAATTGCCGCGTTGACAACGTTGTCATGACTTTTAGCATAAAATTTTAAAAGCGAATTAATTATAATCCCTACTCATGTACTTATTATTTAATTTCAGTTTATTAGTTATTGTGGAATACAAGACATTAAAAATGTTAGTAATATGTTATATAAACAACACTATATCATATAGATATATCGTATGTTAATAATTTACAAAATGTAATTATTTCTTAATTTATATTTATTTCTTAATTTCATTATACAATTTATTATATTATAAACTATGGATATATTATTCACTATTATTCATTATATACAATTTAATTATGGTTAAATATAAGGTATAATTATAAATATAAAAGTTTAATATCTGTAGGATTTGTCGACAGTGGCAGTACTGAATTTGGTCAGAATGTATATATATACTGCAGTATCAATTATGTGCTAATAAAATTTGGACAAAATAATATCATTATGTTTACAATACAATACAAATGACGCCATCAATTAATGAACTCTTTGTTGAATAGATTGTATAGTAGATGTCGGTAAAGTTTTCTAGTCGATAATATTGGGGAAAAGTTTTGCAACCGATACAATAACAAATTATTTAAAATATTATTGATGCAATAAAAACGAATACATTGAAGACATAATTTTTGTCAAATATAATGAAAAATTAAAATAATTAGTCTAGTGTATAACGATAACTTTGGAAAGCTCCGAGGAAAAATCCCCCCTTATATAGTGAAAGCTCCTTAGGAATTATAAGTAGGGCCTATACATATATAAGCTAGAAAGCTCCTATATAGGAAAGCCCAGATTAAACAATGTTATCACATAATAAATAAAAATAGTTATGATCGATACTGTTCAACCTTTTGTAACATAACATTAGTATCATAATTTTTTTATTTTGGCAATATATTTCTTCATAAAATTATACACATTAAAACTATTTTTCGGTGTCAATGAAGCAACTTGTTTACGTGTCTATTTACATTAGCCTACCTATAGGCCAATTATACTTACCTGCTTATTAATTGTTTTAATACATTTGGTGTAGCCTACTCTATTCTCACAATATTGATTTAAAATTAGTGGTGTAATAACGGCAGTAGCTGCCGATATAACCCACACGTTTGGGATAATACTGGATTTTCAATTTTTTTAAAGAATGTTAGTAAATGGTTATTATAATAACCATTTACTAACATTCTTTAAAAAATATATATGCAATAAATATATTAATACAATATAATATATAAATTAATATATAAATTATATATAATTATATATAATATATATATATATATATAATTATATTATATATAAATTATATAATAATATTATACAATAATAAATATATTAGTTTGATGATATACAATTATAGGAAGTATTCTATTTTATGAAATATTTAAATATTAAGATATATATATATAATTACTTTAGATTAATATTTATGGTAGATCTACAAAAAGGTACTGATAATACCTCACATGCCGCTATTGCTATATTTGTTACAAACTAAACAAAATCTTACTTTCTTAAACATAAACAGCTGCAACAATAGTATCTTTTTAAACAATTTTTTTTTTAATATTCTGAATTGAAAATATTTATATATGATATGTATATTGTCTGTCTGTCTCTCGTTCTCTCTTCGTACGTTATACTGTATACTTAATATTCTTTTAAAGAATCATTACAACAAATAAAATTATATTATTAACCCTTTCTGTAGACCTCTGTGAGTCTATGAACATTCTTGTGTAGTATAACTCATAATAATTTCGATGTGAATAAGTAACTATCATGCAGATCTTTTTATTGAAATAAATAGCTATTATATAATTTTGAAAATCCATGTTCAGATAGCGGATGCTTCATGTTTAAAAATAAACAATTCAAATGATGCCAAAATTAACAAACAGGTAAAATATTCCAAATGATTAAACAATTTTAAAAAAGGTTTCAATATTTCCTACATGTATGACATTTTATAATTCTTGTCATGTATATTTTATTAGTTAAAAATTTATTTTCCGTTTGTTTTTGCTGTCCGTGAACTATATTTTTTGAAAAAAAATGATGTGTAAATTCAGAATACAAAATATGTTTATCAAGTAATGAATCATATTTCAGCTTTTGCCAAAACTATATTTTTATATTGTCTTCAAATGTAAACTACATTATTTTTATTGGAGGGGACGTACCATACCTATATGGTTATATTTTTAAAGATAATTTGTGCCGTATGTGACTTATTGGACCAATAATTACCTGCAACGAAATGATGATTTTTTTGCAGTACTATAAAAAAGTATATATTTACATATGTTATTCTTCAGATATATATACTAATATTATTAAAAAACTTTTAACACATTATAGGGACGTCACCCAGTATGTATAAAGACGCCTACATGGAATTAATTTGGAAGTTCTTTATATATTGGACAGGCGCATCGGAGCGTTTTAAAAAGTGGGGGGCCCCACTTCCGACGCGCCTGTTGGGTATAAATATAGTAACAATACTTTTGATACAAATTATGATACTAATTTAGCCCATAATGCTCCATTATCGATGATTTCAGATCAATTGGCATGCGTCTAGTTAACAAACGGAATTTATTTTTTTTGCTTAAATAGTTTTCGTTTTTTTATATATGCCTACAATGCAGACAATCTAAGACGTCCTATAGAAAAGTTGAGTAAATTATGTTTGCAAATTTTATTAATAGAATCGATGTTAAGCGCACGAAAGTCTTAATACTGTTCCAAATGTTAAGTTACCATATTATATGGAAAATAAATTTAATAATAATTATATATTTTTTAATTCCTGAAGACAAACATTTTGATATCATGACGGTATTCAAAAATTATGAAATTTCCTACAAGAATATTGTATTCTTTGCTTATTTTTATAGATATCAATGCAATTGTAGGAATTAATAATATTATAAAATTATAACTACTTAAATAATAAACGTCATTAAAAAATCTTCCTCCCAATATCCAGTTAATGTAAAAAATTGGCGATACCCATTGCGCCTAAACGAAATTATATCAACTAGACTATAATATAGTCTAGTTGTAATAATAATATTATTACTAATTTCTCATATAACAAAGTTAATATGCAAAGGTCAAAATATATTATTCTACTTATATTATGTTGAAGTCAATAATGAATTATAATGAAGTCAATAAAAGTTTGTGAAATATTTCTAAAGAGGAACGTATTAATATAATTTTTGCCAAATATTATTGTTAAAAATACAGCCTTAAATGAACCCACTTCAGATTAATACAAAAGATTAAACTTTTGTAAGGTTCTCCGAACGCATTATAGAAAAAATGAAAACATCATAAAAATCTATTCATCTGAAAACACGTAAAAGAACCAGGAAAATCTAAAATGAACAACTCCTATAAGGCTCTCATTATAAGTGTGTTAAAAAAAGAATTAACATGTTTTAAGTTAGGTTAAACACAGCAATTGCCGTATTAATTTATATGCCAATTCAATAGAAAATATTTCACATTAAAACCGGATAAGATTATTTCAATACTTCCACCCAAAAAGCAACACAAAACCAAGTGTTTGAAATGTATTCATTAATATCAAAGCTCAAATCGGACGATAATCTTTCTTATAAATAATAATAGTGAAATAATTTTTACTATTATTCTAATTACTTGTAGAATAATTGAGAACCTTATAAAATCATACAACACAAGAGTGTATAGAATTTACGATAATATAAATTTTATTCATCAAGTATTTCCTCTGACAGCTACACAATAACTTAAATAAACAGGCATAAGTTGATTTAATAATAGTATACAAATTAATAGAAACATAGCAAGTCAACAGTTTTTGATAAACTAGTCTCTAATATCAAGCTATCACATTGATTTAAATGAATGAGCAATTCAGATAGGCATATCTTCCAACTTCAATAATATAAAAACAAAAAACAAACAACGTATAAAATATAGTCTCACACGTACTTAAATAAAAATGTCCAAATCTGATAATATATATTATCGATCATGTTTGTGGATAGTAATATGAAGGTTTAAAATGCATACAGAAAAAACAAGTGCAGATTTCATTAGAAAAGAATATATAAGTTGTGAGTAAATAGTAACAACTACTATTTAAATAACAATAAACCATTTAAGGAAAGTATTACTCCAAAGTCATGGATGGAATGTAAGCGACTGGACGCATATTGTATATAAAAGAAGATAAAAATTGAAACGATATTCAACCTCTAAAAATATAAATTATACTTTCAATAAAGTAGTGTCATTGTGACCGAAGACAGAATAGTCTGAATAATCCAATTTGACAGAAATTAATAGGATCGTTTCAGTACTAATTCAAAATCATTCGAAGGATATAAAAGCGAGGAAAAAGCCTTGTGAAAGTATCAAATGAGCAAGGACAGAAAGACTTCTACACAGTAAATAAGCTTTAACCACATTTATAAATAATCACTGTTTTTTTTCTACACAGGTTCAATAATGTTAAAAATGAAAAGTACGACTATTATTTGGGCGCATTGGAAGTACCGGGGATACTCGAAAAGCCACCAGCTGGAGCGGCACTGTTTGTGCCCGTTATTGAGTGCGGCTGTGCAATTGAGGAAGACTTCTGTTTGAGCAGTGTCCAATCAAACACATAGTCAAACACAAAGTTGAGTGTCCGAAAAAGACCACGAAAGTTTTCCCGGAGGTACTTGTAGTCGGGCATTTCCTCGAATTTAAGAGCTCTACAGTAGTTGAGGTACTTGGAGAACTCAGGCGGATACCCTTTGCACAGGGATTCAATTTGAGTAGAAAGTTTCTTCTCGTAAATGCGTTCGTACTTCTGCTTCTTGTTGTTCGCCTGTTAGTGTTGCAATTAAAGTAAAACCAGTTAAAATTCACACAAATTAGTAACGACGATTTTTTATTGTTCACAGAAACTAATTCATAGTTAGATTATATAGTTTTTAATATAAGTTTATGTAAAAACAGGCAAACAATATTTTGTCTAGTAACTAAAATGATTATATTTATATGCGCAGTTTAGGTAGGGTAAAAAAATAATCCTGTACATATAACATGTAAAAAATAACAACAGAAAACATATTTTTTTGAAAAATATTTTATGTAAAACAATAATATTTATACATGGACACTTTAGAAATGGTCAAAACAACAATAGGAACATTAATACATACAACGTGAGTTTAGAAGTTCACGTAATGTAATTGTATACTGGAATCCTGCTGAAGTCTGTAATATTTCTTGAAGAATTTTTTCCTGCAAATTGAGCACCCTCATCTTTGCATTGTGCTCCTCCAGTACCCACTTGTGCTCGGCCTTTAACCCTTCGTACGTGGACATACTTTGTAGGGTTTGCTACGTGGAGTGGGGGGGCCCTGTAAAACCAAACTTCCTATCATCCGATTAAGCAG
>JAUZND010007989.1:0-10119 GCA_034780555.1 Coelogynopora nodosa | reverse complement strand
TCGAGGTCTGCAAGGTATACCTCATTTAAATTGGAAATCTTAGAGATTTCCACACTGAACCCTCTGGTCCGCCATATCCAGTAAGTCATTAATTCCTGCCGTATAAATAAAATTAACAGAAATAATAAAACCGTGTCCGAAAAAATTGTCTTCCTCCCAAACTGTTGCAATCATTACAATATAATTAAACTATGTTATATAAAACGATATATGAACAGGCTACTTTGTGTTACATTCATCTACTTAGAATTTATGGATATCTGAAACTGTACAGTACTAGTTAGGTACTGGAAAATAAATTTAAAATAAACAATTCTCCTGTATTCCTATCTCAGTATCGTTCAGCAAGTCGATATGACCAATAATATATATTTAACCAAATTAAAGCCCACAGTTTGTATTATGTGTATTACGAGTGTTGTAACAATAGTTATTTTTTAATAATAATTGTGTCTATTGATTAAAGCGGCAATACTATTTTTGAATAAAATAACAATTTTTTTATAACGGGATATTCACATTCCACGACAATATTGACACGTTCTTCACTCTTATCTAATATATATTATTACGTTAACTGTATAGAATTGTTACACTATAATGCGGGCTAATTGTAACAAATATTTGCAGTCATAATTATTTATTTATATCTACATTTACCCAATAGGAGCTTACATTTTGTAAAGAAATTATAAACTCTATTCGAAATTAACATATATGACTCGGTCAGTTTAAGTTTACCTTGTCCATAATATGAACACATACTGTCCCCTATTTCGCATACATCTTTTCGAAAAGACTTAACAAGATGAATGAATTTAATCTAGTGTTGTAAAAACTTTATATATCAAATGAGAATTAATATAGAAACTGAACGCTGAATTCAGTATTCTATTACAAAAAATATATATATTAAATTTTTGTAGATGCACAAAGCCCAAATATTATATGTTTAGAGTACCGAACTTTTTTCTTGATCAATGTGCATGACATTTCCATGAATTCTATATGACTTTAATAAAAAAAGTTAGGATTTTTTAAACAAAACGTGTGCTAATAAAAATGGTTACACATAACTGTTTAATTTTTTTTTCAAATGGCCTCCTACAGCTATTTAGAGTTACCACCAATTAATCGATGGAACTTATTAATTTTTAAAAGTTATAATCTCAAACTTTAAAAATAAGTTATCTCTCTGTAGGCAAAAGCGTTGTGATTTACCAAATTAACAATTAAAAAATAGAGTAAAGTATGATTAAACTCTTGTGAAGGTGGATACGTTTATTGTCGTGCAGTACCGAACAAAAGACTGCTCAGTCTCTTCTCCATGACTTTTCCTGGTTGTTCAATGACCATGGGAACCCTGAAGTTGGCAATTGTTCGGTATGCTCAACCATACTAACAAGGGTTAAAATAATTACAATATTAAAGTTTAACCGTAACATGTTTTAAATGCTTCACAGAAAATTATAATTTTCATTTTTCTAAACAAATTACTTTTTAAAAATAAATTTACAAGCTTCTTTCATAATCATCGAAAAAGTTTGGTACTTTGTGTTGAATACTGGATGCTTAATTTTGAATGTTGAATACTTTTGACAAGTAGGCCTGGCTTATTTAGCCAATGGCACATCATTGACTATACCCGAATCATAAGGTTATTTATACAATTACTTTTCAATATGACTGTCGAGGCTATATAGTTTGTATTTAGTAATAACGATGTTTACTTTTTCAACACTGGGAAGCATCTGTTTAAACTGTAGAGCCAACTTGTAAAAGATATAATTACAAATTATTATATAAATTACAACAATATAAAAAATTCAATGTAAAACAAAAAATGAATATGTATTTCTCAAAAATACAGGAGCTACAGGGTCGTAGCTTTTGCTATATATTAATAGGTATTGTATGATGTTCTATATAAATATAGGTACTGTATGAGGTGCAATATATGTTATGTATATATGTATGTTTAATTATTTTTAAGATATAATTTTCAAAACATAGTCTTTATAGATGTTTAAAAAATAATTTCATCATCATAGTTACTATTGATAATATCCTCCATAGGGGATCACAAAAGATTCATGAAAGAGATTCACATAAGAAATCACAAAAGTACACCTTGAAGCGATTATTTAAAAGTATAACTGAATTGATTTTTTTCGAGCCTCATGTCATTATTTGATTTTTCGCGCATATTTTTTCTAATCATCGGGAAGGCTTGGATTCGAGTCATTGTATAAATGCTTCTAATATAGAATATTAGTTCGCTAATAAGATACTGTATGAAAAAATTTATATAAATTATAAAAGTCGGATCTGACTATAATGAGGATAGTCTGACATACTCCAAAACAATTTAACATATTTGTAATGAATCAAATACAAAAATTAACAATTTTATAGAAAAACAATTAATTAAAATATATTTTATTATAAATAATTAGATGCAACATATAAAATTGTAATAATAAATTTATTAAAAACAACTAAAAAATAGTGAGCCTACCAACAATTCAAACATCTGCTAGAAGTAATGTGTCTTCGTCCAACAAATCTACTATTGTGGAAAACGAATACAGAAATATTGCTAGACCCTTAGTAGGATTATACCATATTTAAAGTGTTATATATGACATACATTGCAGTTTGATATATATATTACACATTATGTTAAATTAAAATATATTATTTTGCTAAAATGACACAATAATATATTTTTTCTTCATAGACTTAATCCTCTCACCTCAAGTTGTGCATGTTTCAGCGCTGTATGCTCAGTGAGCATACCAACATGTGAGGACACTAGGGGACAGTAGAGGCACTGGTAGAGCGCTACCTCAGTTGCCTCACCATGGGCGAGCACATGCTCCACATAGCGGGTGTACTGAAGGGTGAGGAAGGCACAGCGTGGACACTGGAGCACTTGCACCACCTCAGGATCCAGAGAGTTAGTAGCTGGGTCCATTCAAAATGGGCTGCAGAGGTAGAGTCGGATTGTATAATGGTAGTTTACAATGTGCAATACAAATAAATAACTATAACAACTGTGCTATCAACATGGAAAAAATAAATGTTACCATTTTAACTATATTTCAATATTTAACATGATATTATATACAATATTATTAATGCTCATTTATGTTTAATTATCTTGATCTAAATATAATTACATTAATTTCACAGGAAATTTGTATTATAAAAATGTATATTGATAAAAACCCACTGATATAATTGATATTATATTAAAATTACTACATTGCTCCTAAACATATATTTAAATCACATTTACTCAGGCTAAAGATGTCCTGTATTCATTTATGATAGACAATATATTTGGTTTTAAAAATAAAAATAATATATTAACTAAAAAAGATTATGAAACAAGTGAATAATTTAAAATAGAAAAGAAAACTAATTTTACATTGGAAAGAGTGCATATAAATTGAAACAATCTGTATAATATAATAACTGTAATTTAAAATTGATAATTATTTCTATAATAGAAATCTAAAGACCCTATGCTACAATAATTGTATAACATTCGTCATAATAATAATTAAAACAAAATAATACAAAATAACAAAAAGTTGTATTCAGTAATAAATTTAAATAATGTTTTACATTTTCTATTATATTTAAAAAACATTTTTAAGTAAAATATTTTTTTAATATAAAAACATATCACTAATGGATGAATGGTAAATGTATGTAATTTTATGTGATACATATATTTTACAAATAATTCATCAGTAAAAACATTTTATGTTTATTTATTACATATTCTTGTGAATAGCTAAATTAATAGTATGCCTATTTAGATTTCACATAATTTATTATATTAGTATTCTTAATAAAATTCTTAGTTAAAGGTGTATATTATTAATACTAAAATATATCATAAACATGGTTTGATATATGATATTGCAATATGTTATAACAAGGAGTAGATTTAGTAGTATTTAGGAGTAGTATTAAATTACCATCAGTGTGGATAGCACAATAGTTTCCTATTATAAACTATACTACTGTTAGTTACTTGCTATACTGATACTAAATAGTAATATAAAATGTTTAAATATAGCATTAATAGCACATGAACATTTCATATAACTATTCATTTGTTCATATTATTTGAAAATTATATAATGCATTGTTCAATACTCTGCATTGTTTTATGTGTGAGTGAGAGATGATAATGGGAAACACAGCTATACTTATTATAAGCAGGCGTAATTATGTGTAGGGACTAAAAAATCTGCTTATTATAGCCGGATTGCTTGTTATAAGCGAGGTTTCTGTAATGTAGTTTGATACAAATTTTGTCAGGACCACAAAAGGTTGCTTGTTATAAGCAAGCTTGTTATAAACGGATTATACTGTATTACTAAAGAGTAGGTTGGAATTTTGAAACTTAATTCCCTTAAGAATTCAGCCGAAATAGTAGTATTATAATTTATAATAATAATTTAAGGTATTTACATTAACAGATTAGGCATGGTTTTTAGGTGTCCAAATACCACTTTTTATTTTGTAGCTATATGTATTTTTGAAACATTAAGCTAATTATTTTAAAAATTGCATAAATATATCCTCTTCAAAATTTAAATATGTCCTTAGCCTTAGGTGCTGAAACCCTTCCTAGAAGTATTTATTTATATGTGAATTATTTAAATGTGATCACAATAAACCATAAAATGAACAAATAAAGTGAATTACTTAATAAAAATAAGAACAATTTAATTCATGAATTTGTAATAAAAATTAACTTAAATATTAAATAAATATGTGATATTTACAATATTCAAAAAATATTCCAGTTTTTTAAACAGGTAAAATAGATTTTATGCAAAATGTTACCTTTAATACTTACTTCAATAAAAATAACATATATTAAATCATATATAATTAAATAAAAAGTAATATCATATAATAATGGGTATAAATATAAAATAAATTGTTATAAATAAATTCAGGCCCATAAATAGGATTAAAAAATGTATGAGACACATTTCTCAGGAGCCCATAAATGAAGCTTTGAAAATTTAATTTTTACAATTAAAGAAAGAAAAAAATATTTTTAATATTCATTAAAAAAGTGTATTTTAGGGCCCTATTACTTATATATAGAGCACAAATGGCACTATTAAGGAAATGTAAAGTACCTCTCTTAAATTTATTCAATGAAAATGATTAAATACACTTTTTCAATAAAAATAGTTAAATAGACTATTTTCATCTAAAAAAGTAAAAAATAGATTTTTTCAATGAAAATGGCTAAATATACTTTTTTCAATGAAATAAGTTAAATGGACAGTGAAAAAAGAGAAGTCACAATAAATATTTATAATTTTGTAATATACACCAAAATTATATTTAACAATTATTAATTATAATCAATATATTATATTAATTAAGTATATAATTATTCCTTAGAAAAACTTCAATTTAAAGAATGTACTCACAAATTATTTTTAAATAGATTCTATACTAATAATAATTAAATTTAAATAAAATTATTATATTTATTTATAAAAACACATTATTCATAATTTCATATCTTAATCAATTTTGAAGTACCTTCTTTAAAATAATTTTATATTTATTGGACTCTCTTAAAAAGGATCAGGTGATATATAATGAGCTATTATATAAAAAGAAATATATTGATGAAAACATTGTTATATAATTGACAATAAATAATTTAGACATATTTTTTATCTAAATAATTTTTTATAAATACTGAAAAACTTGATAAACAATGTTGCAAATCTTTTGAGATATATAGCCTGTATATTTGTAATAATAATAAAGTCATTATTATAGAATCTATATTATAATAGATCAGTAGTTTTACAAAAGTTATTTATATATTTATTGTGACTTACTTTTTACTGTCTAATTAAGCATTTCTAAGGGAAGGTACATTTCTAAAATAGTACCACAAAAAATAAGTATGGTAGTTTCTCATACTCAGATTAGATGCTTTAAAAATTATAAGGAAATTATTTAACTAAGAGCTAATTTTTTTAAAATATACTTAACAAAAATTAGTCATGAGTAAAAAGCCTTATATATGCTGCAGCCTGGTAATCCGACAGATACTTTAAAATATAATTTATTGAAAAATTAATAATATTAATTTAAAAATTAAACACAAAGCAATAAATATTAACTATTTTACATTATATATAAAAAGATAAAAAGTAAAATTTATTATTATATTTATTAAAAGATATAATTAAAATATTAATAATAAGTATTTTACATATATAAATGTGATATGAATAATTACATATAAATAAAATAGTACAATACATAAAAACAGTTTAAAAATATTTATTTTTTAAGAAAATAAAATTTATATCACAAAAAAATAAATAACTAAATTGATTAAATATTATATAATAAATTGAACAAATAATGAAATATAAAGTATTTTACAATTAAATAAAATGTTAATTATTCAACTATATGAAAAATATTAATGATATATACTTAAATATATAACTATAATATTTACATAAAAAATAATAAAGTACAACATATAAACAGTTTAAAAAATAATATTATTGTGTTTTTAATTCAAAACCACATCTTATGTATATCACAGCAAAATAACAAATAACCAAATAAATAAAATATGGTTTAATTTGTAGGACAGATTGTTAAATATAAAGTTTATTATGAATAAACAGAACAATAAAGAAATTGATTTAGTCAAGTTTTGTAAAAGTTATCAGAGATGATTTTTTTTGATCAACAATTAATTTTGAAGCCTGCAGATTTGGAACACCTGACTTTGTTAAGTAAAAATCTAACAAATCTGATGGATTTTTACTGCAAGATGCTTGTAATTCCTGAAGTACAATGCCAGCATCAACTATTGTTTTATGACCTTTGGACCAAATCATGAAAAATCTTAAAAAAAGACTGTTGTACATAGTAAAAAAGGTTTGTAATATTTCTCTTCTCTTATTAAACATTTTGTTTAAATAATTCTCTCTAACAATTTGAAGTAAAATAGTAGTTAAATTAATTCCAATGAGGCAGAATGGAAAATTTTGTAAAGTATCCTGTGATATTGCATAGGTTTTTTTCCAAGTATCTTCATTGTCTTCATTAAAAACAAAATGAAAAATTGAAATAAGTCCCAATAATCCTGCACCTCTAAAGTCCGTTGCTGGATTTGTTCCTTGAAAACCAATGATTTCCCAGTGTGTTCCAAAATGTGGACAATCAAATTTATTTCCAGTCAACTTTTTATAGATACTTTGAATTATTCTAGAATGAATAGTATTTGATTGATCAAATGGAAGAAGTGCAGTTAAAAATAACAGATTTCTGTCATCAACTAATTCCCTTTTTAACTTTGGAGGTCCAGTAAAAAAATTCAGGAATGCTTGAAAACCTTTTTTGGAAATTGTAGGTTTTATCTGACCAGATAATTCAGAAAAATCATGTTGCTTAATAAAATTTAAAATGTTATCAAATTTAATTGGTTGACTTGTTTCATGCTCAACTATACTTGAATGAGGTACATCTCCTTCCACTGCAGATAAAGAAAAATGTTGGACATTGTCCCATTCATTTTGAGAGAAAACTTGTTCTGATGTATCTATATCATTTTCAATTTCAATAAATGTATATTTTGTTCCACTGTTTGAGTTATGTTCATGACTATAAACATCAGTATCAGATGTGCATTTCACATCAGGACCTGTCTCAGGATCTAGAGCAGATAGTATAGAATTATGATGTGAAATATCGACAACACAACATGAGGTGTTTGCCTGCAACTTAAGTGAATCCGATTTACTGTTACCAGATTGTTTACTGGCATTGAACCAATCTGTGGAAAATTCTTCATCAACATTTGTTGCACCTTGACCTGTACATGTAATATCAATTTCTCCAACATCAATGTCATTTATATCAGCAGAAAACTCCATATATAAATATAGATAAAGTATTGTATTATTGAACAAAATACATATAGATGAATATACTCTTAAAATAGTTATCAATACAACCACTTTGTTCAGGAATAACCACAAAAACCACTAGCAAAATGTAAACAAATAGTTATAGCGACCTCTATTAAAATTAAATAATGAAGTAAAACAATCTGTATAAGAAAAAAAATTAAAGAGTTACCATAGCGTTCTCGTGAAGTTAAGAAAAATTATTACAAGAGAAATTATAGTTAAAGTGGATCCAATTAAAAACATACATTATGCATCGTAATGTAAACCAAAGGTAATTATATGTTATATTCGAATTACTTTTGTCAATCCAAACAAAAATAAATTAAATTATGTACCTAGATAAATGCTTACGCTTAGATATATTTGTGGTTTGGTGTCTTCACTAAAATACAGTCAGTATTCTAGAAAAAAAATTAATTATTTATCTGATAAACCATTTTTTAGTTTTAATGGTTAAAGTATGATTCACGATTCATTTAAATTTTGTAAACAAACTGGAAACGATTAATTTGAAATTATTCTATATATCTATTGACATTCAATTTTACATTAACATAAGTTGCAGTGTATGTATATGTTCTTTTACATAACAATATTTGTGGTGCGAAACGACCCCCGTCTTCGCATGATCACCAAATATGAAAATTATTAGCAAGTATGTTAAAAGAAAGAATTTTATACAAAAATGGTTATTGTTGAATACAATTTTATGTATCAACGTTATTATATGTATCAAAATTATTTGTGAACTCTACCAGAAATATTAAAAATATTTTAGTAACCAATTAAGCTATTCCTTAATATGTTATGTAATGTTATGCTATTTTCTAAAATAAACAACAATAGGAAATTATAGGACATTCTTTAAAACGCAATATTTTTTGGTAATTTTATTTTTTCATTTTAGAACGATGTCATTAACATTTTTTAATTAACAACATATATTCAGGTATTTATATCTAAAACATTTGCAGTCAGGAATATTTACTTTAAAAAATATTTATGTTTTTAGCCTCTACAGCTCTGAACAATCTAACATCCGTAACAAAGAGCAATCTAAAATTGAAAATCTTATTTTTCATGTTGCAATTATTCAAAAATTAAATTTGGTGGTACTCATACAGACATAATGGTACATCAAAAATATAGACCCATCTTTTTTAAAGTTTAGTTTCCTGCTTGGAAAATTAATTGATCATTTATTAGTAAAATTGAGCTAAAATAGTTTATATAAGTTAGTTTTCATCGATAACAATATAATCTATAAACTAACAACGAGATATACTCCCCTCCCCTAACATTATCCTCCCCACGGGCTATTTGAAGATACCACATTTCAAGAACATATAACTTCAACTTACTAGAAAGCTGAAGGCGGTCAACAATTTTCAAATTCAATAGCTCATATTTCATTCGTAATAAAAATGACATTTAATAAAATTTAAACGCCTCTCATTTTAGTTTGACAAGGCCGATTTCCACAGTTTTTGCACCAAAAAATGCAACATTTTACTAAGTTTCGCATCATTGGAAAAGAAAAAAAGTGTCGAGTATCGATTCTACACCCCACTAGTCAATTTTAATGTAAGTGTGATTATGCATTTCATCATTAATTAAACATGTTTAGAAATTGATTGCCAGCAGTTGAATACTCCTTAAATAGGCTTTCTTGTTCATTGTTTCTTGTTTTATGATGGGAAGAAGAAGAGATGTAACATTAGATAATGCTTCTGTGCTCCGTGCATTGAAGGAGAATACAAACTTAACGCAAAAACAAATCGCTGAGAAAGTACATGTTTCTAAAACTTCTGTTCAACGTGTTTTAACTGGTCGAGTATCCAAGCAGTCAAATTGCAAAGGAGTAAAGAAGATCATTATTCATGATGAACGCCATATTATAAGAGAGGTACGACACAACAGAAAACTTACAACTGCTCAGTTAAATGCCAAGTTGAAGTCTGATCTTCATATTAACGTTTCTGATCGAACAGTGCGTCAAATTTTGAGTTCGCATGGATACCTTGGACGTCGCCCTCGTCGGAAACTATGGCGGACCAGAGGGTTCAGTGTGGAAATCTCTAAGATTTCCAATTTAAATGAGGTATACCTTGCAGACCTCGAC
>JAUZND010007988.1:0-10119 GCA_034780555.1 Coelogynopora nodosa | reverse complement strand
GGGGTTGCCTACAATATATATATAATAAATAATCAGGGGAGGGGGGGGGTTGCCTATTATATAAAATAAATAATCAGGGGGGTCTAAATAAACGGGGGGGTTACGTTTATTTGGCACGCCAGAGTATGAAATATATTATACAAAATATAATCAGTTTTTGTAAAGTAATGAGTTGAGAGTTGAGGTTCAAACTAACTTCGTCAACAAATGATTTTAATTTGTTTTGCATTTCATCGTATGTCTGCCGACTGTCGTTTCCGTAGGTATTGACAAATGATTGGAGTGCCGCAGGCAGTAGTTGATCTGATGTTATGTAATTATCCATAAGATCGCCAATATCGCGTTTTTTGCGGACCAGTTCTGAAAGTGAAAATACAGTCATTCATCGAAAAGTAAGAAACCAGTTATGAAAATATAATAAAATTCACAATATTTATAATGCCAATTAATAAAATACACTTAAATAAAATTTTAGAAACGTATGAATTCCATATTATATATGAGTATATATGGGAAACGATTATCTAACAAAATATAATATGATAATGGTAGATAAATTTCTATATATCCAAGACGACTCTTTTACTTCAAATAGAAAAACCCACATTCCTGAAGGACCCTTAACATAGGAAAGCCGAGATCAGTGATTAAACCCTTTGCTGTAAGAAAAGACTAAAATTAAATTCAGTGGTAACCATGGTATACATTGTATGTGTCCGTAACTATGGGATGCATGACTGTTATAATATATTATGGGAATAGATCATACAAATTGGTTAAGGAATAAGTAAATTATGTAATGGCATTCTGAAAAAAATATAGTTATCATATGGGCAATACATCCTGCTATATAGGAATTATATTAAATGTAAGATTTATTTAAAAACTATAAGTGAAATCGTATTATTGCTATTTACTTGTTTCAGAACAATTTGCCACAGTCGGAGACTCATCAAGAAGAATGATCCATTTGCACTGAGTTGTACAGATGTGAAGACTCATTGAGATCAATAATTGTTCCTCGTTGACATTTTTCTTAATCAAATATCTGATAAAGTAAAGTATAAGAAATATATTCTGTGAATACAAATTACTGTTACACAGATATATAACAAATTTAAATCAAGACAAATATATTGCTTTCCAACTAATATGTATGAGAAAACGCACAGTAATAAATAGCATATATTTCAATAATTTGTGTTATACACAATTAAATTACAATTACAAAAACATGCACTGTAAATTAAATGACGGTCATTTACGGTAAATTAGCCGTGAAACAAAATGTCAGGCACTGACCCGTAAAAATTCGCTAATATGTAAAATTGATAATAATAATATGTAATAATTTACTGAAAATAGTCCCTAAAAATCCGTTATTTTACTGAAAACTGTCCGTGAAATACTCGTTAATATACTGAAAACTGTCCGTAATATATTATATAATAATTTCCGTAATATAACAAAAAACTACGCATTAATACGTGATATAACGGAACTTTACGGATTAACACGTACTATAACTGAAAATTCGAGGTTATTAACTGTAAACGTTTTTTATCGTGTTTTTTTCCGTGATAATTCGTCGTTTATTTTACGGTGTATATTCTTCTATGAATTTGTCGAAAAATAAATCTATTATTATTATTAGAATTATAACAAGAGAATTATACATAGCATAAACATTCAAAATTAATAAAACCAAACGTTATAAATAAACGACATACTTAAGCTAATCCGATGATTGACAACTTCCTACGAAAAATATTTCTTAAAACTTATTATTGCGAAGCACTTAAGTCAAAATACAATAAAGATTACTTACTTAAATTTCACTCGTCCAAAGTCGACTAATCCCTCCTCACCCAATGTTACATTTGACACCGATTTAACACAATTTTCAAAACCTATCTCAAAACTCATGGTGCACAGGTCCACTTTGTAGTTAAATCCAATTGATCCAGACCAAATTTTGATGTCGTAGTCATAACAGCAGTGCAACGTAGTGCAGTCGGAAGTCAAATGACATCTCAGGCCATTTGTCAGTCGTGGAAGCCTCGAAACCGAGGCACATTCTGAACAATAAACATATTTTATATGACGTTATGAAACATAAATTAAAAATGGAAGGGTTGTACGTGGGGTTCACAATAATAATAAAAAAAGTTCTGCAACGTATGGTATGAAATAAGTTCCAATACATTATAAAAGCCAACGGTTACCCTACTCGCGTTATCAAGAAGCGGCACCGCTAGGCATAACCGCTCCGTTCCGCTGGACAAAGGTTTTATAGTCTTACCCCATATAAAAAAATATATCGGAACCGCTGAAACGCTTCCCTAAAAACCATCCTTAAAAATTGGCTAAATCAAGCCGATATCGCGCGCCCCACCTGGGGATTGTTTGCAGTATTTAGTGCAGATCCTGTAAGGACGTCTGTATACATGGGACAATCCCGGAACGGCCTGTCTCTAATACTAGACTAGAGCAGCCCAGAGATTAAACCAAGACTCATAAAAGAGAACCCGAGAAATCAGCGCTTGGTGAGCATTGCATAGAACGTGAACACATTTCCGATTTTGAGAACGCTAGGATTATTAGGATAAGAAGAAACACATTTCAACTAGATTACAACTCGTCCAGAAATGGTTCATTGCTGCTATTATTGAAGGCGAATCATTAATCGACCTTCCTTCTTTAACAACCTATTCCATTTTTTAATTTTTCTTCTACTCTATATATCTAATTTGTTTTTTTCCGCTTGCATATTATATTCATTTTGTCAGTTATATTCAGTTTGTGTAACAATCTCTTACGCAATCTTATCGTTAGGCGAGCCAATGTTTCTTATCGCCTGTACTGTTTTCAGTTCGTTCTGTTTCCTTGAAGAAGGCAGACTCACGGTCTGTTGAAATGTATATTGGAACTTTATTCCATTCCACACGTCGTAGAACATTTCTCATATTTTATAATGAAACATTTGCAGATTAAAATAGCATCATATTTACATTACATTACATTACATTACATTATTTAGCAACTATTTTCAAAAAATGCGGTGAAAGAAGTAGGCTAATAGTTGTCCATTAATAATGGCAGAATATCGAATTGAATCGTCAGTTAAAATAGTGAAATCATCCTCAAACATATGCTGTTGAAGGTATTTTGAAAATAACAGCGTATAATCAAAAGAATTCATCAACATTTTAATAGAAAAAATAACATTGTTAACATATAATAAGCCTTTGTTACAGTAAAGTACTTTATTCGGAGTTTCACCCCATAGACATGTACACTATGTACAAAGAATACGAGTAACAGCCAGAAACAAGTATTATACAATGTATAGGTGTAGTTGGAAAGTCGAAGGAATGAAGTGAGTAGATTAGTAAACATTAAAACGCTTTGATACTATGATGCAATAAAATAACTATAAGGAATTGGTCTGGTTATTTTATTGTTATTGTATATTTTCGTTATTTTATTGTGTAATAGTATAATAGCGTTTTAATGCTTAATAATCAACTGACTTAATTCCTTCGACAGTTTTCCCACAGTTCACCCACAGTTCACCTACAGTTCACCTACCGTTGGCCCATCCATCGATCGCTACATTCGATTGGAAAACACACTGACTATCGGAGAGGCACGATTTGATGCCGAGATGCGTGAGTGCACGATCAATGGCAAGTTTTCCCACTGTTGCTGAAGAATTGCTCCTCAGCCAGTCGATGAATCCAAGAATAGAACCGCCTAAACAAAGAATACAGTTGATTGTCACAAGTCTGAAAAATTGTTCGGTCCAAGTTTATAACTTGTGGCTATACATTATACCAACCTAGTTTGTAGAAACTTAATATATATATATACAGGTGTTCTGTTAAACATTCATTTTTAATAATTTAAATTTAATTATTAAAATATATATGTATTAATTGCGATTAATCAATAAATCAATAATTGAATCAGTTTACAAATGAATAAGTACATATATAAATGTGTAATTATTAACTGCAACCCCTTATGAACGACGAATAACTATTCATATTATATCTGATTCTTCAAGCAAATTCATTTCATATTAAAATACACTTTTTGAGTAAAAGCATATCAATAGATTTTCTTCGGTATTGAATCCACACGCATTGCTAGATGTTGTCCAATAATTGATAATCAAAATGATAAATTATTAAAAAAATTAAAAATAATTTGTAATCCTTATAATATGGTGTTCTAAATAAATTAACAATTTAATAAAAACATTACTGCACTAATCATTATTGCTGTTAAGTGTTTAATTTTACCAATTCTAACTGTTTTAACATCATATACTATTCAGTCAAAAAGTTTTATAATAATATAAATATGATTAAACGTCCCAGTTTTCAGACTATTTGAACATTGAACTTGTTCAACATTTACTACTAAATTTTGATATAGTTGTATAGCTTGATAAAATATTAATTTATTGAAAATATGTTATGTTTTGAATGTATTTAATGTCAAAGTTATATTGATTTTTTCTCGATTAAGGACATTCAATTCAATCTATTTTTGATAGTTGTACTCGTACTAACATTGTAAATGAATAAAGGCATTAATTACCCACCTGGAAGGCTAGAAGAAAATTCCGAAACACACAGAGGTTTGTTGATTTTGACATCTTTCATGACGTATTGGACGTTCGTACACTCTCCCCGATAACAAACCGAAAATCCAAGGTCCACAACAAAGTAGGTCAAGGCCGGAGCTTCGCTTATCTTGTATCTACAATGAATAAAATCAATATCAGTGACCCTTTTTTTAAGTAAAAACAACTGCGACGATGAAATTCCGCATGAATATCGTAAACTTGAAGTATTGGCGTGTTCATTATTACAATGTAAACCATATAGACTCTAATTTATTATAAAACATTTAATTAAAAAAAATTAACAATGAAAACGAATTTAAAAGTATTAGAATGTAGAACTATACCAAGTAAGGCGGACCAAAGGGTTCAGTGTTAAAATTTCTAAGATTTACTATTTAAACGAAGTACATATACCTTGCAGATCTCGAAATAAACTTTGCAGACCTCGAAGTAAACCTTGCAAACCTCGTTTAAATTGTAAATCTTAGAGATTTCCACACTGAACCCTTTGGTCCACTAAGGAGGTGCAAAAATCGACACAGATTCTTTCATCAGTTTTAGCACTATATAACAGTTGTCGGCCCATGAGCTTAAATGTTGCGCTAACAGGTCTACATTGAAGATTTTCAGAAGTTATATAATATTTGTCACGTGTTTTGTTTATGTGACTTCATTAATCAATATTTTTCCTACATGAAGCATCATCAAATTATCTTTAAGTTATTATTAATTTAAATATAATATCGTGAAATATGTTAGTCATTCCAATTAATGGTTAACATTTGTTTTATTCAAATTATAGTAACGTGTAATATTTTCAGTTCGATTAAATATATACCTTCCCACCACTTTTGGTAGTACTACGATGTATTCTTGCTCTAGAATTCTACTCCTAGTCATGTAGTTAAAATTAGAACATACTTTAGAACATACTTTATTTATTCACTTGTGGTATTATTAGCTCATGAGAAAAAAATTCAAAATTTTCAATGATTTGGAAAATAAGTTCTAATGAAAAATGTAGATATACAATATATTTATCATGTATCTTTTCATTATTAAATAAAATTATTATAATATAACTAAATATCAACAAATCATACTTATGCATATTTGTCAAATGATTATGATGTTAATAAAGCCAATAAATACATTATTTTACTAAAGCAAGGCAGAAATAAAACACTTTTTATCACTTTAAACGATACCAAACAAATGGGACAATGAACTATCTTAATATGTTGTCAAACACATTTGTATAATTGTAAATTATACATTATGATTTGTTCGTGAAATATGAAAACGAAAATATTTCCAAAGAAAAATTTACCAATTCATATTTTTTAAAACTAATGTTGATTGGTGAAACAATATAGATTTTTCAAAAACAAACAAATACTAATAAAATTGCTTCAACGGTTTAATCTACCTAAACGTGAAAATAGGCTAAACGAATAATGCATAATGAGCTCTACATACAAATATACATAATTTGACCTACACGACTTTGACGACATTGGCAAACATCACTTCCTTCGACACCCCAATTCGATTCTTCATAAGGTTGGTTGTCATGTTCCAGCGGCCTAGGCCCACCTCGAGCTGATAGGAGCAGGGATTGAAGGCGATCCACACGTTGGTGCTCACTTTCAGGAGGAAGAGATTGAGATTCACGGCACATTGGAGGCTCCAACAGGGCTGATCGGGTTGACAGTTGCGCAGAACCCGTGGGGTCACCTTTGACGAGCAGTCTGGAGACGCGGGCAGAGCGCAGAGATAAATATAGGAACATTAGAGGCGAAAGGCTTATTATAATAAGTACAAAATTAAGGTGGGGCAAGGGAATAATAACATACAATACAAGTAGAAACACACTTAAAGCTATTTTCATTTTTTAAACTTAATCTTTTATATTATACATAAAACAGGCAGATAGGTGGCTTTATTGATTTATTGTAATTGTCAAAGTCGAATTAATTTAATTGATAGTATTAAATGCTCTTGTTGTGTAGCGATTTATAATCATTTTACCTATTTGTTGCTTCTGGATTAGAATAGTTTTCATATCTATCAAATTTTAATTAAAATTTATTTACCAATTTCTTTCCATTGTTCTGTTAATTAATTACCATTCTAATTCAATAAAAAAATTGGAATTCAAACACATCAAGCAACTTATTCACATATTTCCACTATGAAATCAATTATAGGAAATTGCAAATTTGTTTTAACTTAATTCGAAATTACTAATTATAAGTTGTAATTAATTTATTAAATTACAGTCTTCATATTATACCAATAAAAGGTCCTCGTTGGAATAGATCGAATTATATAATTTAAAATTTATATTGTTATGCTCAGAAACATTCAAAATATTTAAAAATAAAAACAATAATATTTGTTGTTTTAGTTAATGAGAAAATTGGGAAAAACGAGAAAATCATTAGTTTCAAAATAATTATAATTGAAAATGCGTGTAAATTTTATTGTTAAAATTCTTAAAACGAAATTGTTATATTTTCATATTCAAAGACTATTAAAAAAACCATTTAAAAATTATACATTATTGATTAATTCTAATAACTACGTACAATATGTCATTATACATTATGTCCGTATTATGTCCATATTATGTCCGGTTGGCATCACAGTTGTTTAGTCACCAACATTCATGACGTTTATTTGTATGAATGGATCGGATGGATTCATGTATTCTAAAAAATGTTGTAGTATTTATTATGATACACTTTTTTTTATTTCAAATAACGCACCGCCGATTTTATTATTTTGTTTTATTAGTATTAGTACTATCTAAGCAGCGAAATACTTGGATTTACCAATTTTTTGAATAAATTAAACATATTTTGATATAGCCTACCGACTTTTTTTAAAACATATTTTCCCTATTTTATAATCAATAAGCCGATGAATGTTAAGATACTAGTTTAAATTGTCTTACAATATTTATGTGAGCATGAAAATAGTTAAATTTAGTATTAAAAATTTTTATACTAAATTTAACCAATTCTTTATAATTGATTTTATCAGAACCAACGCCGCTAAATATATATATAAATATTATAAATGTTTTACAATAGATGTGGTCTGTGCATTCTATTTTCTATAAAGATTTTCTGTGCTAATTACTTGCACTTAATTCATGTATCCTTATATAATTCCGCTATATATCCAATTATTTGTAATTTTATAATAAATTCAAATGTGAATTAAAAATATGCTTTATTTCTGTTAATCATTGGAAGGGGGACACGCTTTTTTGTATTAATTGAATACTGATTTAATTCTGTCAGAGTATCTCATATTTCACGACAATGATATTTCAGATTGAATGTCTGAAAAATGTAAAAGTTTTTTTAGTGATTGTATTAGGAAGAATAGCATAATTTAACAAGTGGTTGTGTAATATATTATTTTTCTGAAAAACTAATTTGATTTGTTTTAAAATTATTTTTTAAATAAATTTTATGATAAAACAAATTTCAAATATGCAACTATTTATTTAAAGAAATTACACAAATTATTACAAAAACAAACCCTTAAAATTTCGTTACATTTTAATAAAAAATTCATGAATTTTTAGTAAATATTAATACTGTGTAGTTAAATGATAGTTGATACAAACATTTCAAAATGTAAGGTTTCAGTTGAACCTACTTAACAAATTGGAAGTTTCAATTCCCTTGTCTCCATAACCCAAGAGATTGTCATTGATGTTCAAGAAGCGCAGAACAGCGTCTTTCGCCTTCTGTGTCGTGGCTTGGATACCTTTCTTCGCCAGTGAAATCATTGAAACCACACCTATACACGAGAAATGGGGTTGGAATAAATAATTTGCATAAATGCTTCAAATTAAAGATTCATTTTTGGTAAATGTGTTAAACTTACCGCCAAAAGAGTAATTATAGTTGTCGTTACAAAGTGGAATTGGAATATGATGATTTTGCAATATAGATTTTTGATACAAACAAGTATCATCCACAGGACATAAGCCGAAACTGAAACTGATGACAAAATTTTTGTCATCTGTTGACTTCGAAATGTTTCCTCTGAAAAAGCAACAACATAAATGTATTCTATAATTGAATAGCTAGTTTAAAGTAAACAAGTAAGTAATTCCTACTTTATCTTAATTGCGCCAAAACTCCATTCTGTCTCCTCTCCCCAGTTGTAGTTGAGAAGCAAAATCGTTTCTTTCCTCTTCAAAGCGCCAAACGTCAGGGAGAACTTACAAGGGTCCAAATGTACAAAGGCGTTGATACTCAGGGTCTTATTCAAAACGGGAATCCTGGCTTCCATACAGCAATCTATACGCCAGCAGTCGCTGGATATTTTGCAAAATATATTTGAATAAGCTGTAGTCGGTAGTTCCGGTAATTTAAACAATTTACAAGTGCGCATTTTACTCGATGTTTGCTGGCGAAGAACCTCCACAGAGAGTGCACCTTTGTTCTTATCATGACCAAGGTAGTCGCGCATTTCGCTCGTCGTCATACGCGTTGGTATTGAACACTGTTTTGATGTCTCGGAATTGAACAGAGAGGTTGGTAGACCAAGGCTGTCCTCGATGTACAACAGGGCTCTGTTTTTTATAAATTTTGTTACAGTTTTTGGCAGTTTGCGTAGCTTATCAGCAATGGTCTTCATTGAAAAGACGTCTTTCATATTGATATTTGGCCAGATTATTGTCCCGTTGGGATAACAGGTTGGCAATGGAAGAAGAAAGTCATTCAATAGTGTCATGTAAGGCAGGCAATTGTCAGAATTTTTGCAAAATGTTGCATCAAGGTTGAACAAGACAACATGGTGGTCATTTCGGAGACTATACTTAATTTTTATTTCATACACATCACCAAAGACCTTCAACTTCATTCCTGAAAAGGATTCTCTTTCTTTCCCTGAAATTATAAATATAATGTAAACATTGGATTTATTTATTAATGCAGACAGTATCAGCGAGGTTTTGAAATATATATGTATATATATTATAGCAATATAATTGATTAAATAAATAACAATTCTTCTAATAGGTAAGCTGAAATAGAATTATATTAAACAAATAATATATTAATTTTTAAAAACGGAACTATAAAAATTGTTTACGAGTATATAATTTATTTTTAAACTATGCATGGATAATTATATATACATGTTTGTTACACAATTGTAATCTACTTTTTAATAATGTTTACACTACATTTCATATAATACTTTATGATAAAAAAACTGTTCTTGTTGATGATAAGGCGTATGACATCATAATGTATAGTGAATACGCTTTTTACATAAATAATTATGGTGGCCGAGAGGTGTCAAAATATAACTACGTGTTTTTATCACTGAATTACTGGTTTTTTCTATATACAATAAGTTGCTTCTTTACTATATAAATTACTTCTTTACTATATAAGTTACTTCTTTACTATATAAGTTACTTCTTTACTATATAAGTTACTTCTTTACTA
>JAUZND010007987.1:0-30470 GCA_034780555.1 Coelogynopora nodosa | reverse complement strand
ATTATCATGAAATGTAATCATTGTGTGTGTTTTCTAATAATTTCGATGGTCTACAACATGGTTCATTTACAATATATATTATATTTTCTTAAATGTTAAGCACATTTTATCCTATTTTTTATGTTTAGAATGTCTTTTTGTAATACTATTTGGTTATACAAAACGTTTAATTTAAAGAATATTTTAAAACAAATTTCCTTCATTTGAATAGTTGAAGCACATATGATTAATGAGATAGAATGCCATTTATAATTATAATTATTAAAAAAATGTACAGCGGTTGACAGAGTAGGAAAGTAAGCATACACATTTCAGTAATAATTACACATACATATACACATCTACATATGATTATACTTGTTGTATTCTGAGATTAACAAAATCTTCAATTATTTTAGTATTTCGCACCTCAGGCACTCCGAGGAGGTGTGATAATGCTTTGCCGGGATAATTTGATTGTACAGCTTGTTTCAAGTATGGCTCACGATTCAATAATACGCTGCTCTTCTGTCCTAACATATTAATATAGCCAAGTCCTTCAAACATTATGTCAGTACATCTCTCTCTTCTACTTCTATCCGTTGTCTTTGTAAACTTTGCTCATCGCTGTCGATTTGTGATTGTGTGTCATGTTTCAAAGTGTTTGTCACGTCCGCAGCATCCGTAACAATTTTGGACATCTCAAGAGTAAAGTTATAAAATAAAATGCCAAGTCCATAAGAGAGCGATTGCAAATACGACAGTTCGTTTCGAGAGGTTGAAGCAGAATGAAGTTTAGTTGCAAAAGCTTCTCTATTTATACCTGAGGTGAGTATACAATCTGGACTTGGTCAAAATCCTCATTGAAATCATCGTGCAATATATGGCCATAATACATCATAATGGTAAAATGTCTACAACTCTGTCAAATTTCAACCGATTAAAAAAAATAAGCACTGACTCATAGCTATTCTGTTAGTCTATGTATTTAATTTCATTCTACTACATGTACATTGTATATAACAAAATTTATGTTGATTTAATCGGCTGTAAATCATTAAAATGTCCATAATTTCGTTAAATTTCAACCGATTTTCAAGAGAATTGACACTAGCTCATAGATATTCTATTAAATTTTATTTTACTATATAAAAAAATTATTAAAAAGTATAAAAGATTCGGCTTATGTTGGTGACTAATCATACCAAGTTTGGTTGTAATATCGGAGATGCTTCTCAGTGTTTGCTTTGGTATGCTTTTAATTTGGTTGTTTAATGTTAGGTTATTAATGAATTTTTATAAAGTAAGTATGAACTTCTGGAACTTTCCAAAAATATTTATAAATCAAGGTTGGCGCTGCAATAATAGAAAATTATGATGATTGGAAAATCAATGGAAATTACCGATTTGTGAATATGAAAAAATATCGATAAAATTAAAGCCTTTTCAATTAATTTAATTGTTCTTAAAATAAAATTTGTCCGTAGTGATTTAATTTTATAGATTGTATTATTTATTCTGTATTGTTCTTAGTATACAAGTATACATAGTTGTGGTATACACGTAGTAGTACTTGCTTTCTCGTAGAAACTCATCGTTTTGGTTCTGGAAACGGCCTGGAATTTTATGAATATAAATTCATAAGAACCCTATAAATTTAGTACTATTAAATAAAATTCATTCGTATTCATTATCCAACAAACACATGTGTGAAATTTGTATTATAATGAATATCTCGTTCAATTTGTGCTAGATATCTTTCATATTAAAAAAAAACTAGTCGAATCCTTATGAAGCATCGTATCGATATGAATGAATCAGTGTGAGTTACAAAGTAAGCATCTTATTCCACCCCTATCAATAAGGGCGCCTACCCTGCCCGTCTGCGCAAAGTGCTGATTGTGACGGCCCCGCTGTGGTTCCGTGCCCCCTTCCAAGTGCTCCGCCTCTTCGTACGAGAGAAGCTGCGTGACCGCGTGTTCACTCTGGATCGGGCGAGTCTCTCAACACACCTCCCACTGGAGGCCATTCCTCGTCAACTGGGGGGCACGGTAGAGCATGACCACCTGGCCTGGTTGGCGAAGGCCCTTTGGATCCTGGGAGTTGTAGTGCCAACAGATTATCTTGTGGCTCCTGTCTCTCCATCCTCTGCTGGTAGGCGGTTTAAGTTCTTTATGTAGACATGTTAATTTAAGATTTAAACATGTGAATTTGAATACTTTTCACTGAACCGAAGTTCCTGGAAAAAATCTCAGTGAAAACATCAAATAATTTGATTTTGCTCAAACGAACTGAACTTTGTTATTAAAAGGTAATCAACTTACCCACGAATGCTTGATTGTTTACTATTTCAGGTCTATTAACAAGGCTATATATTCAGTTCCTGCCTAATTCTTATTGAATACATTACTCAAAATTGGGTAATATTTTATTTTTAGTCAATTAATTAAACGTATTTAAGCTTTTAGGTTAAAACTTTCATTGATCACCTACATGTTTTCTGCAAAATATATGTTTGGTGTTTACTGTCAACTAGTATAACACCATTAATGATATAAAATATTATAAAATCAGATTTTTTCGCTTATTTTTTCTTATCTAATACATTATATTTTACACGTGCACATGATTCGAGAAAAAATGATGTATTAACATTTACTGTGAAATCTACTAGATAGTCCGAAAAGATTTAATTCTATAGATTAAATGTTTATGTGTTACATTTCGCCCCCCTCACCCCTCCGACTAAATAGACTTTCAAAAGCGCCTGATGTTGTTACGATAAATTTTAACCTTCAAGGGTAGTCCTCTTAGCTAAGTCATGGTGTATGTCTCCACCCACCTGGTCCAGTGGTTGTCAGGGACAACGGCGGCGGGTCAGCAGGCGGCAGCTCAGAGAGTTTGTTGTTCTCCTCTGGTGCGAGCAGTTGGTCCTCGAGTGGTGGTCGACACACTCAGCCGGAGAAGCAGAGCGAGGAGGAGACGGAGAAGGGGTCGACTTGCCGTGCCAATGGTGAACTATTTATTCATTTGGATTGTTAGATGGATGACATTTTGCCTTTTTTCCCCCACATACTTGTGAAGGAGGTGGCGGAGGGGGGGGGGGGGGGGGAAGGGGGGGTGCGTATTTTGATATTTGAATTTATAGTATAATTTAGGGCTTATGAATTATAATTATTGTTTGAATTTTTTTTTGAGTAGTCTGTGATCTATAAAATCCTTAATGTGTGAGTTTTGTTCTTATATTTCAATAATCACGGAATAACATCAAGGCAAAATCAAACTCTAATCTTATCATAGTTTTCTTTTGTAAACTTTTGATGTTCAAATAACTTAATTGAATTCACTGCATGGTTGGGACATATAGTGCGCATAGCATGATCAACCAAATGATGCAAAATTAATTATAATTTAAAAGCTTATGAAATCCCATATTATGAAGAAATCAGCTCGGGTTAGTTTTTTAAATTTTATTACTACTTAACTCTTAACAGAATATATAAAACTTAATTTTGTAGCAAATGCAAATTAGCATGATACTACTGTACCATTAGATTACCAGTCAGGTGGAGTTATTACCACCTTCTTTTTGTTACAGAACATATTTTGCAAACATTCAATCGATCATATTGTAGAAAAATATAACCATACTAGGTCTGTGAACAATATTCAACGAGAAACGGTTGTATATTTTAATTGAACTAATACAATTTCTTCTCCTCAGGTGGTGGCCACCAGCAAGATCAGCAGTGCCGCAGTGGCAACAAGCGGGGCAAGGCCGCCGATGATTCCCCCGACCGTCAGGCAGCCGTGTGTCTCAAGAAGCGAGTGTCCGAAGAGTATGCCACCATCCTCCGTCCCTGCGTGCACACCAGGGACCAACCGGGACTCACCCTTACTGAGATAGTGGCGTTGGTGGAGGCTGGTCGACAGAGGGGGCTGGTTAGGGAGTATCTGACTCAGGTGCACGCGGCCACTGCTGACAAGGAGGACATGGTCATCGAGGTTTTCAAGTGAGTTACAGGGGCTGGTGGAGCCAGATATGCAGACATGGGGGAGGGGCTGGCTGGTCAAGGAGGAAGTTGATCATCGAGGTCTTCACATGAGCGTCTTGATTGAGGTCCTCTTTCATCATATTGGAGTCGTTATTAAGAGTCAATATGCCACAACCACAACACATAAAGCCTTCAAACAGCAGAAACAATAGAAATTTGAACAGTGCTCCTGGGTGTCTTGGAAATCTGCTGAAATTGAATAAAAAAGGCACATTAATTAGTTATTTAGTACATTAGATAAGCATTGAAATAAATATATTATTTATCTTAAAATTCAATTCAATTTGATATAATAATATGCTTTAATTTTCTACTCATGCCTGCTTGATATTGCACTGTTGTATATAGCAGGCAGCAATGAAAGTTATGTGGAGGTATAATTAGATGAAGAACTTCCATTGATTGATTGAAAATTGATCTTAGAAAGAAGAGACATTGGGCAATTACATAGTTCGTTATGTTATCGTATTATTGGTTTTATTTGAACTATCTACAGGTGCTATATTATAATATGGTAATAATGATATCTGTATGACCGTAACCTAATGGAAGCTGATTAAACATATTATGTGTACTATCTATATAATTAATATGCTGGAACTATTAAAACAAACAGAAATACATTAATTAAATAGAATGAATCCAGAATTATATATTGTGTCATTGTTCAGACGTTTGTTCTGTGTATTCACTTTTATAGTATGCTAACCATCAAGTATAAAATAAAGGTCATTCCTTATTCTTCTGTGATGCCATAATTTGATAATAATATTGATACCATAAAGTTAAAGGTCATCCAAACTTGTTCCATCCTTAGAGTCTATATATAACTTGAGACAAATAGGCTAAATACAATAAATTATTATACTTATTATGGCTAACGTGATAAAATTTTCTTCGCATCTGTCTATTTAAAAGTGGGTCTGTTTAATGAATAACACTATTTTTTGAATAATTAATTTATATTAATTGTGTTCAGCAGCAATATTATGCAGCAATATTAATTGTCTGGTACAATAATATCCTTGTGTCATTTTAAGTTAACATTTTGAATGAGTTTTGTATGAATTCTAATTTTACTGTCAGAATCAGCTGTAGTATTCGGTTGGTTAACTTTGAAAACTTTATTGTATTAAGTGGCTCTAGCGATGGTTTTATTATTTATTATAATTTTTTATTTGATTAACCAGACTAAATTTAAGGCTTTGCGTTCACCTTTGTGATTTACCAGTCAGTTTATACACGTCCTCATCTTGCATTATATCGATATACTTTTAACAAATAAATCAAGTTTATCATAAATAATATTTTAAATGCATATATGCGGATGAACATATCTGTTATGTACGGAGATCATATTATAACCAATTAAATCTGAACCAACACCATCCTATATTGTTATCTATATTATCTTTGATAATAATATTATGATTCCACTGATGGTAACCCTAAAGTCATAATATACATGTAGCGGAATGTGGAATTGTTTGCTGTTTACGTTTTGCAGATATCCTCTCTGTCAATTTAAGCACTATGTTGTATCGTATGGTTAATTATTTGATAGAGGCATAACTAGTAATTGAAAGCCGAATACATTTGTAAAAATCAGGAAAACACTGAGAGTAATTTACTGAATAAAAATAGTAAAGGTCAATATAGATAATTTATGAACATGGTAAATTTGTTAGTATCTTTGATTGATAGTTAATTTCTGGTTTTTTATTATTATTTTTTTGTGTTATTGGTGAGAATAATGTTGTTATTTACTATTAAAATTTCTAACATGTTATAAAGCATTAGGAATAATAATTCTTTAATGTTATTTTTTTTTAAACAAAATTATCAATTAATGTATGTCTGTTTTATGCTTTATTTTAATAACCTGGAAAATTTCTACAAAACGCGGGAAAAATAAAACCAAAACATGCTAAAGAACGCAGTATAATTTAAATGTATGTTTTAGAAAGTACTTGATAAACGTCACATGGCTTTCATACAATATAATATACATGGTGATCACTATTAGTATATATTATGTCTGAGTCAGTATACTGAAAATGTTTTACTCCATGCTGGAACATACTCTGGTTTGTTTTGTTACTCTACGGAGGAAGGGATGATTCAGGTGTCTGGTTTGTAGAGCCTTTAGTCTATGTCCCTTATGTTTGTAGATTTGTAGGGAGTTCAGTTAGCTCCACCAGATAGAGAGTGAGATATAGTGCATACAGCGCACCACATAGATTTCTGTGTGCCTTGACTCATTTTGGTATGTATGGTTTGTCTGTTTGGTTTATCCTGCCACTTTCTCTATCTAGCTCTTCCCGTAAGTGAAATGTGCCGCTGGTAGGTAAGTCAGGGAGATACACTGAACAGCCTGTTTTGTGGTTAATATCTGTGCCATTTCTATAGGAAGGATTCAATTCTATTCCTCTGCGCTCATAGAAATGTTAGCACGTGTTACTTAGGTGTAGATTAATATTCTCAGGATAAGGCCTTCAATATGTAGTACTCATGATCTAATCATTACTTTAGCTGTTGTAAGCTAATATAGCTGTTTTCGGTCGTATTTTTAAAATAATAATTTGTATTTAAAACAAATGCTTATGTTTCATTAAAATACCCGACATTTACATTTTATAGACCATTTTAATATTGTCAGATTCATCACCGCTATTTCATATAATGCGTAAATTCAAAGTAATGCAGATCTCCTTCCGGTTTCATGAATTGTCAGATCTAATATTTGGTATGGTTCCGTTTAACCCGTTGACAGTGTTGCTATATCCGTTGATTCCATTGATTTGAATGAATATTTATTGTTGTTATCATCACATTCAGTATTAATACGTAGTTGACTGATCTCTGTGAAAGGAGATCAGTGAAAGTGAACAGAATCAATATATTTACTTCGCTTAATTAACAGCTCTATGTCTTCTATATTCACTAGATTATCTTTTCTGTAAAATACGATCCTCTCTCTGACTATGTATGATTATGTCTGTGTGCGCGTGTCAATTGCGGACATGGGAACCGATATCATATGTTGCACACTTTACTCGTTTTGATGAATAGAAGACGATGAATGGCGCACAGATTTGGGGTTAGGAGATGACTTTGTACTGTTAACTTTAGTACATATTTTCTCGTAAATATCGATTTTTTAATTTTTCATAATATGTAAACATTAATGTATAGTTAGTGTGTATTTTTCCAGCGCGACATGTGTCTATTTCTCGCTCGCTATATGTTCATACATAATAGGGATTTAATTATAGATAGTAGGGCATCATTAATGTAATACTCCTATTTAGAGTGTATGACCTCAATAAAATGGCTCCAAGTTGATTGGCTGCACTTTCCAACTGTACAAATAATAGTTTGGTTAGCAACTGACCTTCCGCGGTTAAGCACTATAAATTAGTCTCATGTGCCGTAGAGTAAGAGCAAGTAGAGTATTATTTATTGAATTAATCAATATTTCAATGAATAGATATCATATTATATATTTTTCTGGTTAAGTAGATATACATATTCTATGTGCTCGTTATTTTGTGATGGACGGACAGGAATTGCCCGACAATATAATCGACTTTGTTATGTAAAATGGGGAGTCGATTGTGGATAGTGATGAAAATGACTGAACTTTTGGAATCGAAGAGTACAATTCTGTCGAAATGCTAAAGCAAAAAATTAAAAGTAAACAATTCGAAAAAATCGAATATGTTTTAAAATTATGGGTTGTTTAGAAAAATGAACGCTTACGATTATTTACAAAGAAAGTAACGACATTTTTGTTTAAAGCTGTTGACCGTAATGGAAATATGTAAATCAATGGTTACCCTTTCTTGGTGGAGGTGCACAATTGCACTGCTCTCTGTGACAGCAGTACCGATTTCTACAATATATACGTTTTGAATCTGTGCAATGCAAATATATATATTTAACTTCACATGATTAAGGAATATTTACTTTAGGAAGATAAGCGGTAATTGCAAGTGGATTAAGTAGGTTAGCGTAAATTTTTTCAGCTAATATTATACTAATCCATAAAGTATTATAATATATTATGTAATTGCTTTAGAGCAGTCAATAACATCGAATTTTTGTAAACAAATTTGTATATCAAATGTTATTTTTACATATTTTAAAATGATCTACCGTCCAATTATTACTGTGTTTATGATTTTTGACTAATGTAAATCTTTTCATAAATTTTGGGTGTCTATTAATATTCTCGTGTTACATCGTGTCACACATAATGGATGAGATATTTGACATGTAGGCGGTTACAAACGCCCTCGTGTGATTCCTTTCTTATCTTTGGTGCCAGCATAATAATTACACAGTCTGACTGACATATCTCATTTACAATGCCGACAACTGCAACTGCTATTTCGAACAAAATAGATTTGATGGCTATTCCACAAATTTTAGTCTATTTAGATAAGTTCAATAATTAATAAATATAGTGTATTTTTAAAAATAGAAATTATGTAGATTACTATGTTAATTAGAACTTGGTTTACAGGTGCGTATATATGAAATAGCAGAACCATTTATGCTTGCGATGCATTATAGAATTGCAACTATTCTATTTTGTTTGTTCACCAACCACGCAGCCATAGCGCGCACACATTAAACATATTTAAACAAACGTTATGTCTGATAGATCTCTTTTTTCGTAGTGGTATACAGTCAATTTGACCTCCACATGCTAACTCGAAACCTGTGCGATACAAGGTCACCACCTTACTAGTACCTTTCCAGTCTTTAGACCACCAGTTGGAGTGGAGATTACTTTATTGATTTTTGTTGTCAGGTGTCAGTCGTGTAAAAGTTTTGCCGTGCGGTTCCTCTTTCTAGAACGTAAGGCCGCTGACCTTATGTGTAAATATTTACGTTCTCGTTGTCGGTAACTTGCTCTTACTAGCAGCGAGGCTGTATTTCCGACAAGTATTAATATTTTAAATTGTGCGCTATCATGTTGTTCAATAGGAGATCTAGTCTAGAAACACGCGCGGCAGGTAGTTTCTGACTTTGTCGAGGCATTTATTGCATAAGTCGTTGTATCGAAAGTAACAAATCGTTTACTTGAAATATGCTGTATATGTTTACTTGAAATGGTGTTCATGTTAGTTGTTTCCTTATTGTTTGATTAGATTTCTGATCACTAGTAATACAATATGGTAACATTACTATAATGTAACTAATTATATTTAACGTTATTTACAATCTCTGATGACTAAGCTTTCTGAAGTTATTCATATAAATAATCTAAAATGATTCGTTCAAGGTTTACTAATTTTTGTCAATTTAATACAATATGATAGTTTGTTAAAGTTTATTAACTAAATCAAACTGTTTAGCCATTTTCCCTCGCATAATAAAGATGTGTTTGCAGTATAAAATTCATTGATAAATTATTACTGAGATTCCGGTTTGTAATAACTAGATAACAACTTTAGGATTATTTTGTTATTATAATAATTGCAATTAAAATCTCACCTATTCTACGTAACAATCATTTTCAGCTTATAGATGTGTAGTTTTCCTTATAGATAATTCAATTTTATCACATGCACATAATATTATATAATGATTTATACATATACTGTACATATATTATACTTTAATAAATAAATTCCTAAATTTATTTTGATCATTTCTAATATCCATATATTTCACTTATATCAAATATATTTACAAATAGCCTTTTCGGTTGGGGGCTTCTTTGTCAGTATTTTATCCAGAATCAGAGTATAGCGTCCCAAACTCAGCAAACTTGCGAAATAATACTAGCAGTACAATTATTGATCAAACTGACCTAGTAGGCTTCGTACTCCCGTCGTACTTCGTGATATATCTTTTTTTATTTATGCTTCATATTATCAGTGAAAAAAGGTTATTATATTTTCAACCAACAGCTTCAATTTTCTGGATGTAAGCCAAGGTTAGCCGTCCACAGTCCGCTGCCTTTTTAATAGTTTTAACCGCTTACAGCCCTTATTTATAACTGAGTTAGCGACAGTACATTTTGACTCTTTGAACCCGCAACTGGCAACTCACTTCACCAGAATAGTATTTATTTATGTTAATATGTAACTGACCGAACGGTTAGGTGACTCTAAGTGTCTCCATATTTGCGCCTCCCCCCTCCCCTGCAGAGAGAACCAGAACCGACCGAAGAATCGCTACGTCGACGTCTACTGCTACGACAACACACGTGTGCGGTTGGAGACCAGCTCTGAGGGGGACTACATCCATGCCAACTGGGTGGACAGCTATCGTCAAAAGAATGCCTTAATTTGTACACAAGGTAGGTCAGCGCTTTAAATTAGTCTCGAGAGGCGGCTACATGTTCTAAAAATTATGGCAATCTCTTTAAATTTAATCAGAAAAGCATATAGATTATTTTTTAATAATATTATATTTACATTAAAGTGAAAACTAATATGTTAAACTATTATAACAGATATAATATTTTTATATTCAACATATTTGTAATCTTACTTTTTTATGTCTTATAATACAATACCTTCTCCCTACGAATAAAATTCAATAATTGACAATTTAATATTCAGTAAAAATTCCTAAAATGTATAAATGCTTACATGGAGTTCCTATATCACGAAATCTGAAAACGCAAGCTGGCATCTTTAAATTCTAAACAACCCACTAATCAACTGAAAAATGCCCCTGGACTGTTATTAACCTGGAAAATGTATTGTAAATTGTCGATTTTAAAGTATGATTTTTGAATTCTCATAATATATTGGGGCGCTCAAGCGTCTTGCTTTGTATAATAATATGTTATTATTATTATTATGTATATTTATTTATATAGCGCGTCAATTTGCAAGCAAAGTCAGCCGCGCAGAAATATGTAGGTAAATTTAATTACAGAAAAAGAAAGTTTTTAATTTAGGTTTAAAACATGTCAAGTCCGCGATGCACGTTAAAGGCCATTAGTAATATTTACTAATCCTTTTACGAAAAACGAAAAACTGGTGTCAAGGTACAATAATATGTTGATTTTCTTCCATTAATTGCTTATGTCTTTTATAAATTAAAAAATATGGTATAATTTATTGTAGTCATAAGAATATATGTTCTTATAGATTACTTTCGTGATATAATAAGTCTAGATTTAATAACTTACCTTGCTGATTATGTGTTACTGATAATGTTGTGCTCGTATCGATTGATAAAGTATAATTGGGGGCTTTTTCAGAATTTAAAATTACTTTTACCTCATCAAAATATCCACTCGGTCGGCGGGCTGGTAGTTTTCTACTTCTGACACTTTCCTCCCGACACAGCACGAACCAGGCTACTGAACACCTATAATTCTCATCCAGGTTGGTATATGGGTGGTTTACTCCGGTCAACTTGTAGTGTTCTGCCAGTCAGTTAACAACAGTGTACTGGTTAATCTAGTAGTGATTATCTGACATCATCATAGCGCGCTGGTGGTGGGATAATGAAATTGTCGGAGCACAGCGCAATCCAACAAAATAATGGACTAGTTAGCCTGCAGTGCGGTATTCTGATGATTCACCGGATAACTCTTTTATGGAAGTTTTTTCCCCATTAAGACTTGATGTAACTTCTCCACAGGCCACGCCTCTATTAAATGGCTGTACACTGTACAGTCATAGCAGCTAAGATGATTGCATAACACGGTGAATACTCGGAGTTTTCTTATAGAGAATTGATAAATAATAATTTTAATATACTAACGCAAAAATTTCACATATGTGTTAAAACAGATACAGGGACGACAAGATTAATTTTGCCTTCGTTAAAATAAACTTTGAAGATAGTTTGGAATTTTTAAGTGATCAGAATTATTCATTACTTTTACTAAAGTTATTTATCATAGAGTAGTTAGTGTGGACAACTTTGCTATGGTACTGACAATCTATGTTGAAACTGTACCCATATGCTGTGTATTCCGTGCCTTTAAGGGATCCCAGTTGAAAAAATTATGGACAAAATGGCCGAAACTGGGTCCGCCAGTGGAGAAATCACGTACATATTCATGTACCGTGAATAACGGTGAATTGCAATCGGTTTCTTTTTACCATGAGTAAACGTGTTTCAGGACACAAGTCTAATTTTTTCAAATCAATTTCGGAACTCTAAAATTGTTGTCGTTGGATTTTACAAATACAAGAATAATATTGTTATTAAATTGTATATTTCAAACTCTTCTAGCTTATGTATATTATTATTATTAGGTATAAATTATTTATACATGTATTTTTAAGCATGCGAAAAATTCTTCAATTTTAAGTACATACATGTTGCCACTATGAAAATTCAAAAAGTTTACAGCAAAACAGAATAACCGAAATCACGCGGAAGGTGGAACTTATTATTATTTTGAAAATAGTTCAGTTAATTGTTAGACAGTAACACAAATTAAGTATTTTAGAGTTTCATTTAAACAATTTCAAACTTTTCTTTCATATTCGTTCTATTACAGGCCCCTTGCCAACAACAGCTAATGATTTCTGGATTATGGTTTGGGAAAACAACGTTCCGATTATCGTCATGACAACCAGGTATATACAGATTATTGATTAATTTTTGTTGTTTCCTTTTAATTAATGTTTTTTCTTAATTGTTGGTACATATAAAAATAATTTAAATTAGTTGAAATTTAATTTTGAATGAAAAAACTATGTTTAAAAATGTAAAGTATTTATTTTTGATCGTTAGGTTTGAAAGTTCGAACCCAAAGGTCCGTAACACTGTAAAAATCTACCGAGCAAATCGTTTTTATGATTATTGTTTTTGACTAAAATGATTTTGTTTAATTTATTTATTTTATGTAACAACTCGCTGTTTAAATACTTTTTTAAATACTTTGTTTAAATGGTCTAATTATTGTTTTCATAATGATTGTAAAACATTTTAGTAAATAAAAAGACAACACTCTATAGGACATTTTGATCGTTATTTGATTTTTGTCAGATAATTTACAAAAAAATTATTTGAAGGTTTATTACCTTTTAATGCTAACAATAATTAAAGTAGTTAATAATTAAAATAACTATTTTAATTATTGTTAGCATTAAATATCGAAAAATGCAGTCAAATAATAGGCTGAGTAAACGTCAATAATCACACAGATCAATGTACAATTAAGTCTGTTCCAAGTATATTTCAGAACTATCTCTTCAGATAACGTCAAATGTTTTCAGAAAGCATAAATGTAGTTAAGTAATGAACAATTATAATTCAAGAAACGTTAGAATGTTTTTCAGAAGAAATTTTACTGGAAATCTGAAAATATTTATTGTATTTAAAAAATGTTTCTTTTATATTTTAAGATTATTAACTGGAATCTATGTTCACGGACAATTTAAATAGAAAAATGCAAAAACTGAACATTTCCATTTATGCTTAATGCTGTATATTAATGTAATCACAAATAAAATGCAATTTACTTACTGTTGTAAAGATCCTAAGATTACTCTTTAAATAATTTGTGGTTATTACGTATACATTTGTATAGAACTTTTTTTGTTGGCCTATATCACGCATAATCTCAATTTTCATCAATCTTTTAAAATATTAAGAAATGGTTGAAATAACATTTTGAGAATTTTTTAAATAGATTTTTTGAAATAAACTTGATGTTTTTTTAAATAAAAAGTATCCTTTTAGATACATTTCATGTTTTCTAAATGTAATTTTGGGTTTTTGATATACAAGCGAGTGTTGTAAGATGCATTTGATGTTTTTTTTACATTAAATTAGATATTTTACTGAAATACTTTTCGTAGTAATATAAAATACATCAATTAAAAGTATAAACAAAACAACATTATTTTTTAAACACATTTTGTAAATTAAAATGAAATTTGTACTGTTTTTAATACTCAATTTGTTGACGAAAACCACGTCTTGTGATTTAATTTCAAATTATTTGTGGGTCTGAATTGTTACAGAACGGTGGAGAACCGGCGGACGAAGTGTTTCCAATATTGGCCGGCAGAGGAGGGCCATGTCTACGCTGTGGGGCCCCAGGACCACCCCATAGAAGTGACCAATATGGGCTACGAAGTGACGGAGGACTACCGGATCACGAAATTTCTGCTTCATAACACCGCGGTCAGTATGTGGACGCATTATGGATCTTCTTTATAACCTTTAAATGCCGTCAACTTCACAGACAATAGGTGTAATACTATAACTATTAATACTATTGGTACTATACGAATCTACATAATGTTATGTATATATTGCGTACTGAGTAATGCTTTTGTGATATATTATATTATATATATATATATATAATGTGTTGATGTTGTATAACAACTTAACGCATGATTTTATTAGGTATCATAAATTTTAATTTAGGATTCCCACAAACTCACTAAAATTCGAAAAATAAAGTGAATTTAAACAATTATTTTATTAAATATCGTAAACATTTGCAAACATTATGTTATTAAATTATTATATTTGTATTTACTATACTACTATTTTATATCAATTTTTATACATTGTAATATAATAATATAGCATTTAATACAGAAAAAACGAATTCAAATGGATTCTTTCAAAACTGCAAAACTTTGATATATTTGCCCACGAAAACTTTCAATGCTACTTACGAAAACTCATGTAAATAAACCTTCTAAGGATGTGTTGGTAATAATATTCAATGAAATCAATACCTTCTTCTCGTGAATTTAATGCTAGCTATTATCTCATTGCTACTCTAACCCATTGTTTGCCCGATAATATTGTAAACATTTGGATATGATAATATATTAGCCCGATCGTTGTAAACAGTTGGATAAGATAATTGATTGATATTACTATATTATGCTAGTAGCTGATGCCAGGCGTTAGTTACGGTCAGTTTGTTTCATTATGTCGAATGACAATGACAATGTTAATTAAGATAATTATTTACGGTACCTTACTAATTAGTCTGTTTTAGTATTTCCAGGAATCAAGCAAGTTCTATTCTCTAATTGATACAATTATGTTTAACATATTGACTGGCATCATAATTTTGTTACTATTACGTCGATATATATTTTTATAAATAAAAATTATATAATAGGGATATCTACCTATAATATCCGACTACGAATATGTCTTCTAAATTTCAGTAGCGTTTGCACCCAACTTTGATAATTAATTTTTAATTATTTTATATTCTTTTAACGTCTTCTTTTCATAAAAAGGATTAATTTAATATTTAATAATAATTCAATATCTTATTTATTCTATTTAAATCAATAAATATTCAGATTCTTTAAAAAAACAATTTTTATGGAAAAGTTAACAGTTTGTATATCTCTGTATAATTGACGCATTTGTTTGACTTCTTGCTGAAACAAAACTATTTTCTATGTTTGCCATTAAACCAACGCCAGTTGCACACGTTTTGTAAGTTTTTCGATGTACAGTTTATGGATTAAACTATGAAATGAAAGTGCTTTGCCTTAGATGATTTTAGTTTCTTGGAAATGTCATGATCCAACGTAATTGCACTCTTCTGTATTCATCCAAATGCGTCGGGTCACATTTCGGATTTAGTATTTTTATCTAGTATCTAGTAAAAATGCCTTCAGAATATCTAAGTGTAATATACATTACACAAGTATTGCATTGTTATAGTATGGAATGAATTATAAATTACGATTATCATTTATGTCATAATACATAACTTGTACATAGAGGAAAAATGTATATTCATAAATTATTTAATTGATTTTTTTATTTTTACAAATCAAATTTATTTAATTTTTTATCACAGGGCCATTATGGACTTCTACAAAATTATATTTAAAAAATGGAAAACCAGTAATTGTCCATCATAATTTGAATCATCGGAATTTTAGAATTATATGGATTAATTCTGCTAGTTATTGACAAATTTGGATAAATTGTCGCCAAAAATGTTTGGTAAAATAATCAATGCTTATCTACCTATGGTAACACATGACGTTTTCGGTTTTGTACATTGCAATATATTGCCAAATATTTGTATTATAAATTGTTTCTACAGAAGCAAGAGTAATCATTTTGTAAGCGTTACAGACTGTCTGACTTACAGACAGACAGACATACATGTTATATGGAATAATTATGACGGAATGTTGAACATTTGTTAAAATGATGTTTTTGGATGAAACAGTAACATAACAGTGCCTAAAAGTAACCCATAAAATAATGTTTTTTCCTTCATCACTACTGATGAGTAGCGTCATATTTTAATGATGTATTTGCTATCGACATTTATATTTAATTATGATTAATAGGTCGACAACTCTATTTATGAAGAGTATAATATTGTGTTACTTTTAATAAATATAAAAGCACTATTCATTTAAGGCAAAATGAAGAAAATCAATAAATCTACTACAAACAGCATATTAATTTGTATATTTATATTCCGCGACATTAATATTAATAATTTTGTTCAATACACCAAATTATGTTTTAAAATGTTAAAACTATTTATTTTCAAAATTTGTTAGACTTATTTACCTTATATAAAATTAACAGTATTTTATAAATTTTGTTCTATTGAATTTAGTAGATGTAGTACTATAGCCACTGTTTTTATAATATATTAACAAACATGTTAACAAAAATAAATGTATAAAATATGAAAAAAAAACATTTCATGTTACGTATTATAATATAGCCATTATAATATGTTTACTATTTAATTTCAGCAATTTAACCATATTTCTAAACGTTATGAAGGGATGTGGCGATATATTATTTAAACATTCGTTAAAAATGTTAATGAATGTAGTTTTAAATACTTTCTAATCACAGTTTATGATGAAGTACTTTAATTAAATATTCCAATACATTTTCCAATAATGATGATTTTAGAATATAATACGACAATATAGATCACGCAAAAAGAAACTTTAGATTCTCCGATGAAACTATGAAAACACACTATTTTCCCCAAAATTGTAGTATAATTAATAACATGTATCGATCCGGCATGCTTCCTCCAGACGGGAGATGAGCGCGAGGTGTCCCACTTCTACTTCCTGACCTGGCCGGACCACGGGATCCCCACTGGTGCAGCCGGCTTCCTCCAGTACCTATCCGCTGTCAATGACCGCTACAAGGAGTGCATCGCTGCTCTGGGATACACTTCGGCCATGGACCAGGAGGTGCCCCCGCCCACCATTGTGGTCCACTGTAGCGCCGGTATTGGCAGGACAGGTGAGCGATCGTGTAGGCGTAGAACTTACTTTAGATTTACTACTCGCGCCTTGGAAATATGAGATGGTATAGGAGGCTCAATATACTATTTTAGGGATATTTTATTTACCTGCGCTTCCCTATTTTAAAACTTGATTTGGTAAAGAAATATGGTTCTGTGTAATATAACATGTTTCATGGTGTTTTTATTAATCTTTTTTCATCTCATCACGTTTTTAAAGTGTCTACCTACATAAAATGTGCTGATTATTTTAAGCCAACAAAAGAGACATTTTATTCCAAAGTGAGCAAAAAAGCGATATTGCTGATTCTAAAAGAAATTGTTGTACTATTGATGGGATTTGTAAAAGGTAACGGCAACTTTTTAATATGAATTATCATGTCGTTGTTGTTAATGCTAGCTTCGGCCCTGTAGCAGGACCACTCTCCCAAACCTAGAAAAGAAACAACTGACTTCTAGGGAGTCAGTTCAGAGGTCAGCGGGTGTGACATTCAAAGGGTGGGAAGGGCAGTTTATATTTTGCGCAGTATCGTGTAGTGTTTGACTGCAGACTGAGCATAATTTTAAGGTTGTGAGGTGAAGAAAATGTTGGCATTTGGTTTGTTGAGTTGCGGGGGCATGAGTTGACACTGTAGAGTTGTGCGAGTAGAGTACAATGGGATCTAAGTAATGTGATTTCTGTGATGTTGATCTTTAGTGTTGGGTTGTTGAGGAGAGGGTTGTGTGCGTTTGTGAGTGAATTTGTGTTTTTATGTGTGATGTTGTTGATGTGATTAGCGTTAGGAGGTAAAGTAAAGTGGTGACGTCTTGGAGATGTTTAATGTAGATGTTGTGGTTGGGGATTTTTCTGTTTTGAAGGTAGATGATGGTTTCCCGTAGGTTTCGCAATAGTTGCCAAAGTGAATATTTTAGACATTATGAGGCTGAATGCCAAATCATTTTAATTGAAAAAATAGAATGGGATATATTCCGTTAAAACACCTTAAATGTTTCATTGCTAATGCAACCTATTTATTATTATAGGCAAAGTGGTTCGGAGTTGACTAGCCCGAAACGCAATTTAGATGGATGTATAAAATATGGTATTCATTAACGTTAGCAGCACCAGACGCTTTTTGAAGACTTCATTTATTGACCCACCAGCATTTAACACTGTTAGTAGTTAAATATTCTCTATCGATTTAGAACATTATGGCGTCGTTTTTTACGGCTATTCTAAATATATAATTCGTTCTATAATTATACTCTTGGTTAGCTGTTTATTTAGCGATACAGAATATGTGCTATATTATATAATACACATTATAGAGATAAGGAAAACATAAACAGTGCCGTCATAATAGCTGTCAGTAAGCAATCAAAAACATTCACGCAAAGTTATATGCAGGCTCAGTTTAGGCACAAACTTCTACGGTATATATTTACCAAATTATTATGGAATCTAAATCTCATTTAGAATTAGGCAGGTGATGAAAATTTGAGAACGATAGATTTTGGATAATCGATCAAACAGCGGAGGGTCACTTTGACCACCCCCTCCCCCACAATTAATGTTTTTTTACTAAATATGTTTTATTGATGTCAATAATGATATTGTTGCCTATAACTCGCTTTTTGAATATCATTAGAAGTTAACGTGTATAGATCTGGCAAAATCAACTTGTCACTATATAATTATGCAAATAATTATGCTAATGCTAACTGATAATATTATCTTGAATGTTACTGTAACGAGGGAAAATAGTTTGCTTTTGAAATATTGTCTCAGCGAATTCCGGTTTGTTTTAGTTTTTAATTACTGTAATCATCTTTTCTATTCATGTCACGGAATAATACAAGGTTGTTGTGTCAGTCCCTTTCCTACTTCGCAGAGACATGAAAAGTGACGAAACAAACGAACAAAACTTTGTTGCTTGAATATAAATTACGGGTATTCAAATAAAGTTCGTTTTTATGTTTTAAACAAAAATCAGTTTGATCACGTTTTACATGAAACATTATTATATTAAATTTATATATATATATAATTAACTTTACTTTGTATGAACTGTTTTGGATGTCGTAATTATAAAATAATGTGATACTTCCTATTAAAAAGATTTTTCTTATAGCTTTACATTTTTACTGACTTTAATCAAATATTTTTTATTGAAATTAAAATGCATTTTTCGTTTATTTTATTTAGATGCTGTTGACAATATTATCTCTCAAAGTTTATTATTTAAAAACAAATGATATTTCATTTTTATTTTGTAATATTTGGGTTTTGTGTCAAGTACTGAATTCACTTATCTTGTAAACTAATAAAAATATGTTTAATATTTAGAATTCTGCAATAATTGTATAACTCTTGCATTGGCATTTGTCATTATATGTTCATACTATAAAGCTCTATGCCAGAATTGTTTACAACAATTATAATTCTTATTAATATTTAGAGCTCACAAATAGTAAATCAATCTGCTATTTATCAACTAGTTGAGACCAACCGTAATTAATCAGCAGTTGTGATGAAAAATCAACAGTTTTTTTTCTGACAATGATTTCAGTGTGTGGTATGAAAACAAACAAACAGCAATTAGAGAAACACACACGACTGGAAACATGTGATGTCAATATTCAGCTGCTTTATTTAATCCATTTTTGTTTGTTTGTGAAGCAAAAGTATTATTTAATTTTCAATATTGTTTTAACCCTCGTTGACTAATTGTCGTGCTTAATTTTTATGAATGCCATCGATATCATTATTTTTTGTTATTGATAAAATGATTACAACTATGTCAATTTATAACCGTGATATCTGAGTTTTAAGGTTTAAATCATATTTTTTTCTTTAATTAAATGAACTTAAAAATAGTATTATTTTTAATTTGATATTTAGAATGTGGTATTTAGGGCGTGAGTATTATAAACTCTGTTAAACAGGTTATTTTAAGATAGTATTGGGTGTAACAACTATGTGCTGATTTTTATTTTCAAATGGAAGTCCAGTCTCTTGACAGTTCTGAAGTAAACTATTTTTACAATTTGGCCTCAACTTATCTGTATTTCCACTCATGTAATAATGTCACTATAGTTCTGTCAGAGAATTGAAGCCTTATCAATTGTGTTCGTACTAGTTGTATTATTTATAATGTAGTTAGTTCTATGATTTAGCGCTTTCATTTTGATAAACTATACACTATCTAATTTTTATCCATATTATGAAAACAGATTTGAATTTAAGTAAAAATCATTAATGCTAAACTATGACCGTGTTGTGCTCGAAGATAAAGGTCACAAAACCGTTTTTCTCAATCTATATCTCTTCCTCTCCCTGCAGGAACCTTCATCACGATGGATATCTGTCTGAAGCGGCTGGCAGACGTCGGAACAGTAGACCTGCTGGGCACGGTAATTCGACTCCGTCAGCAGCGCTACGGCTGTATCCAGGTACCGCTCCAGTACGTCTTCTGTTATCGTGCCCTCTTGGAACACGCCGTTGACCAGGGACTCATTCCATCGGGTGTTCGCATGGACTCTTCCTCCGAGGATGAGGATCAGGACTAGGCCTGTCGGTTGGTTGTGTTGTCACACACCAGATAAACAGTTGACTGTAGTTTAGAGATGGATAGGCCGTCCGGCACTGCACGTGTAGACAATTTGACTTTTCATCAGTGCAGGGAAACATCGATCGAATGATTATCTTTTATGAGCAGTTCATTTGCATATAGTGTTTTTATTATGTGTCATGTATTATAATTACTTCGTTAATTAGTGTTACTAGTTTAACTTATCATATTTATTTATATATTGTAATATGTTTTTCTGCATATTAAGATATATATTTTAGTTTATTATATAAATGGTTTTCCAAAGTTTATCTACTTAATTCAATTTACCGAAATATATAAAATGCTGTTTATTTAATGTATGGGAAACATTAAACAAATCTAGTTAAATAAATAATTTTCATTTAGAAAAAACACAATTTTTCTATAATTGATTAGATGATTATTAATTAATTCTTGCAATATAAGTATTACATGGAAATATACTGTTTGTTGCAAATGTTTGTTCTTTCGCCCTACATTAAAATGTTTCTTATAGTTATACGCTTAATAAACACAGACGGCTTGTCTCTCCGAATTACGGTTAAGTGTCTGTAGTCATGACAACAAATTATGAATACCATACGACATCTATTTTCTTACCGACTCTATATCAATGTATCAATTTATTATATGTTTGTTTGATAAGATTAGATTATTTCAAAATTATATTTTGAATATGTGAATATATTCTTAACTGTCTGTGACTGTAGAAGCATGCTTGTTTACTCAATTTGTTCTGTACATAATTAATGTTTATCAAGTCATACTACTAGGTGGTGCTGTAGCAATACAAAATTCACATTATGGACATGATTGAAATAAATATACAATTTCATTTTTTTGTAATTCAGACGACATTATAACCGTTTTTCACGGTTGTCTTAAATATGATGCCAAGCAATCACAAATCTAGTCATATCTATAAATGTCTCTGCCATACACAGTTGATTAAAACTACTAAATCTGTGACAGAATACTCAAACAATAATGGCATCAATTTTAAATGTTAAATCTTTTAAATTCAATAATAGAATTTATACACTTCAACTCAAATATTTCAACTGTCTTAGTAATTTATATAATATTATACTTGCATACTTTTCCTTTTTTAATAATTTAATGAATGTATCCATATTTTGTAATCATAGATACAATATACATTACCGTAATGTTTTCATTGTTATTGTGAACTAGTACTTCTTATTAACCTATGAAGAAGGTTTTTGTCTACTACATTTTCTTGCAGAAGAACTTTAATTTAGTAGAAATTGGTTCATTTTTATAGTGTGTTCCATACTACTAGTCTATTTTTATGTTTTAATATTCAGTCGAGATGGTTATAATTTATTCGTTGCTATTTTCGAGAAAACGTTTTACTCCTTTCATCGTGACCTCCTTGCTCTTGTTATTAATTATTTGTAGACGGATGCTATTTTATTTTCAAATTTTTCGTTTACCCTGTATTAACAACAAACTTTGAATTAATAATTATTTCTATGACTTAATAATGTGTGAGAAATGGTAAGTAATTGACACTGCATTTCGAGTGATAATTCGAGCTTGTAGCCATATAAAACCTCGTGCTATCTGAGTGCTTCCTCATAACACTATGTACCATTTTATTGTACATTGCTATGTTAATATACAAAAGTTTGCAACTTAACAACTCGTTAAACACCGTAAATAATTTCTTTTCTTGTATGTAGGTTTTTAATACTGTTGCTTTTTGTGATAATAAGTGGTGACTCTTATCGATTTGGTTACCCCTCTGTTCTATTATTATTATTATTATTTAACTATTTGTAAAATATTTGTATGTATATAATACAGCCTTGTTACGGTTAATATTATTAATTGCATAGACCTGGGAATGAGAAGAATAGCAACTGTTATGTCTTCATCATTTGCATGTTAGGGACTCGTATATATATATATATGTTGAAGAAGTTATTTAAGATATCCATTTTGTTTGCACAAGTGTTTACGTTTATACAAGTGTAAATGTATACTTATACGTTTATATTATAACAATGCACCGCCACCCAATTTTATAATCCCGATCAGTTACATTCAACACTTTATGTGAAATTATTGTTTGTGTGTACAGTTACGTTTTTTCGTAAACTATCTGTATTAATTATTATTAAAATGCACGTTAATTCACACTAACTTGTTTCTTATTGATTTTATTTTTTGGTATATTTATATTGGTTTAGCTGTAGATATTTGTAAGTTATTATAAAATAAATAGTTATCAATTTATTGGTGGATAAAAAGTTCCACTTGCTCTCCGACATTACTAACTAAACCATGTTTTGCCATAAGAGCTAGCTTGTTTAAGCAATCATCTACAAATATAACAATATTTCATTAAAATATAGTACAATTTCATAGAATGGTATATAATATAGTTAACGTTTAAGATAACGTTTAATGATTAAATATTCCAAATTTAAAAAAGGTGATAGCTCTCTTCACCAGTGAAGGAAGAGTCAAGCGATGTTTAGTGCTTTTGCTTGGTTGTCGTAGAGACGTATCGAAACTAAGTGTTTATCAAACAATTCGAAATATAGAATTTGTATTGGAGTTATGAGGGTAGAAATATCAAACATGAGCTGAGGCGTAGCCGCGTTATCAAATTTTCCAGAAAGCATAATTTAAGTGGCCTGATAATCATTTACTTGAAAATAAGAAAAACGAGTCACAATAATCAATTGACTGCGTGATTTTAAGGAATACCTATACAAGATAAACATAACCTAGTGGTTGACCAGATTGTTAATAGCATGTTGTATACTGTACTATCGAAACTATAGAATTCTTTGACTAAGCATTTTATTAGATTAACTTATCAAATATATGTTTATGTTAGTAATTTATTGTTATTTTTATATACGTTCAAATTAATTGCACTGCAAAATTGTTTTACGTTTATACATTATGTAAATATATAAAATAATATGTATAAACACTCTACGAATTATATTCTTATAATGTGTATTATATTAAAAATGGATGTATATACAATAGAACGTTTAAAGTAACTCCACTAACCATAAAAATATTTTTTAATATAACATAGCAACATCATGAGTACCTTTAGTTTTTTTCTTTAAACTCTCTGAAACATATCGGTAACTTTAAAAATAAAACTAAACAGAATTGATATATAATTAATAATCATTCTGACATGTACTCTGTTCTTACCGTGAGTGGTTAAAAATTGAAATAATGTGTTTGATTATTTGGTTTGTGTTTGTGTAAATGATTTATATGCTGACTATTACAGAATAGTTATATTAAAATGATTAGTTAATTAACTTATTGATACACCTGTCTGGTAAGCTGGCGAATGCATGAGTTTATATCGTATTATGTGCAGATTTTATTGACAACTCTCAATGAAAATATTTGCTTATATAGCAATACTGAAAATATAGACTTTACGTTTTAGACATTTCTAACTCCTTCAAGTGTAAGCCCTTAAATTTATGTTTTCATATTTTAATTCACATCTTTAGTCATTCATAATAGTAATAAATAAAAAATAGGATCTAATTCTTATACCTAAAAGTAAGATATAATACCTAAAAGTAGGATCTTACACCTAGAAGTAGGATATTATACTATAAAATTTTTTTTTATAGCTAGAAGTTCCACCGTATTACCTGTATAAAATATTATTTTTTACCATGTGATTTGAAACTTTGGACTTCTTATTAAAATTTTTCTTCTTGGAAATCTTTCTACTATCTTAGCGAGGTCTTGGTAAGATATAAAATGCTCTTATTCAAGATCAGCTGAGTTTTGCAAAGTATTGGATTTATTCCAAAATCTAAGATCTTAGTAACAAATTATAATATTCAGTTCACCAGCTTGACATGATTGGTAAAGATAAGTTAGTTTAGTGAGTTAGTTTACACAGATTTGCATTATATTGACATTATAATACTTTTTTTATTTATCATTGCTCCATGACAAACCTCTGAATTTTTTTTTAATGTAATATTTCAAATGTCTTACATGTTATAAAATTGAAATATTTAAATTTAATCAGATTGTATTAATTTACCAAATAAAGTTATCCAACAATCATATGTCTATTAAATATAATATTCATTCCAATCGATTTGATATTATTCATTTGTGATAAGTTGTATTTTAAGAAAAAATATACATGGCTTGTATAATCCTTATCAATATAGAGAAACCGAAAGGAAAAATTGTGAAAATGTGACTGAAGACAGAGAAATAGTATCACAATTTACTGTCGATATAATCGATGTCAATGTGATAAAATGTATAGACCTGAAAATCGGTTAATGTGTTTGTTTTTACACAATAAAAATTAATGAATTAATAAATTTCATCATTACATAGAAGTTATTTCCATGATGATAAAGTGACGTCACGTTTTTGCGGCGTCACTGTTAGTTTTACAGCCATCAGCTAAGGGTTACATAAAAGATGAATTATAAATCAATATTAATTTTAGAAATAAAGAACGTTTTACTGTAACTCTATATAGTTGTTAATTGCAGTATGCAATTGGAACTATAAAAGTAAAAATTGCCGACAGAAAATATTAAATCATATTATGACAATAATATGTACAATATTGAGCTGGTTAAAACGACAATAATACTTCACGTGACATCGTATCTACTAGTATGTATGTGTATTTGATGTAGGACACTGTATATATACTTTAATATAATTACTAAATCATTATACACCTTGTTTCAAATTATAACTAATATTAATTTAATAATGTTGGGAAATTTTCATTATCTGATTAAAATAAATTGTTATATTTTGTCAATTCAAGTTTAAATTGTTTACAAAGTAAAATGTAAAAAATACGAAGAAAAATCTCCATTGTAAAATAGTAAGTTATATAATTTAAAAACCATAAAATTGCAACAATAATGTATAATATATATATATATACATATATATATATATATATATATATATATCATTTTTTAGTGATAAACACTATTATCGAAGTTACATACAAATAATAGATAAATTGACTGTATGATTAATTAAATCGAATATTTGAATGATACGAATGAAAAAAAGTCGACTGACGATATATAATATATTTAATATAACGTCGTTGTCGGCTTAATACCTCACATGTGTATTTCATATTAAAAATTAAAACCTTACATGTACTATCTCCGTAAATTATTTAGGAAAGGCAAAAAACGAATACGACTATTGCATTTCCATACTTCTTTGTTAGATATTTGATGTACCGGTCACATATGTATCTGTAGGTACAATAGATCCATTGTTCCATGGAATACGGTGCAAAAGTGCTCCACCATCTAAGACATACTGAGTGTCATCATCTGAGATGTGGCTAGTGAGATCAGGATCGATAATATCCAAAATGGCATCAGCAAGAGCTCGTTTGTGTATTACTCTAAGCAGAAGAGGCGAATCAAAAAGTTCTGTTGAAAAGGTGCACAACTCATATTTGAGAGCAGACTCCAGCTTTTCCGAAATTTCTGCGCTACAATAATTAATCTCTGGAAGAGGAGGGCGTGTAGATGAACTTGGATAACATCTCCATCAATCTTAGCGTATGATTTCATACCGAGAGAGACAGACTGGTCCTTTCTCCGGAAAGTGTAATAATCAGGGCTTTTCCTATCCATAGATTTTAATATTTTAAATCCATCTGTTTGGGCTATATCAACACTGTCAGTAGGGAGGAAAGATTGCAGATTGCAGTCATTGTTGAAAGGATCTCACTCCTGCAGATACTGGAGAATTGTTAGTGTATCCGTCCAGTCTCGAGATTGTCTTGATTTGGTCACATTTTTATAGTTGACCCGGCCGTGTAAGTTCCTGCATTGTTTGATTAATTTCTGCACATGCAAGCATAGATAGCAACCACTGCAAGTTGAGCTGTGGACTGGACCAATCAAAGGCAAAGGCGCTGAGGGTCCGAAAGGTATCGCTTCCCTCTTTCTCAAAGAGGCAGGTGGGGTGGCCTGGAACTTTGTTCTGGATTGCTTCAACCTGTCTTGGCGAGAAGGGGTTTGCCCCTGCAAACCAGATTGGAAAGTCGACAACTTTCTGAATTGCTTGGCATGTGGCTGGAGGACCAGGCCGGGTTCCTTAGACTTCGGTCTACTGAGGACCAGGTTATTAGGATCTCCCAAGTCCGTCAGCGATGGTTTTCAGAGCCGGCCGGCTAAGCGGAGTGTTTTGGCACTACTGGATTTCTCGAAGGCTTATGACACGGTTTGGCGAATGGACCTACTAGGCACCCTGTTGAGCTCGGGAGTTCCTTTCCCTTTGTTAAGTGGATTAGGGGCTTTCTCATCAATATGCTGGCTAGAGTGCGTCTCAATGGGAACGAGAGTGGAACCCAGTTGTTTCATGAGGGACTTCCGCAGGGTTCCGTCTTCTTACCCCTATTGTTTCTCTTCTCTACTGCGGAACTTTGCGCACGCATTCCACAGCCGTTGAGCGTCAGTCTTTATGCAGATGACTCAGCGATTTGGTCCTTCGACCACCGTAAGGAGGTCGCGGCCACTCAGGTTGAGATTGGTTAACGTGCTACTGTTAGTTAGGACCTCCGGTTTCTGTTTCGAGAGGTGGGGGGAACTAGAAACAACCCTTTCATATTACTTATATCAAGATGATTTTCTTTGTTGTAAATTTATGCTGTTATTAGATCTTTATTTTGTAAATATTGAGTCGATCAGATCGGATTAAAAAGCCTTACTGCATAGTCAACTTCACACAGATTGGGAATATTTAAATTTATTTTTGGATCATATCTATATCAATAGTTAACGTTTTAGAATATTGTTTTTTCAGAATATTATGTATTTACATAATGAATTGATTCTGCTAACATTTTGAAATTAAAAAATAAAGGATAACATGTTTACCTCTTTCAAAGTATGTTTTTAATATTCTTTTGTTCTGATCGATATCTCATACGTATTATCATATGAAAAAGATCTGATTGAAGACTTGACCTCAAATGTTGCATACAAACTTCATATAGCCTATCTCATTTAGTAAATAAATAAAAATTATTTAAATAAGTTAAGAAAATGTTAAATAAATGTGGTTTTAACGTGATCTGATCCGATAAAAATTTTAAAGATTAAATATAATTAATAAATTGATTTAAAATTTTGTATATTGGCTACTCACCTTTAATGTAATAAGTATGTATATTTTAAACTAAATTGTTTATGAATAATTCTTCTTTTAAATAACACATTTTCATCTTAATTGATTGGATAAAAGTTTATAAAATCAAGATCCGATCGAATAATTCATGTTAAATATTGTTTGTAAAAGGATTTATCGTTTAGATATCAAGTATACTGAATTTCAATAAAAAATCTTTGTGGATGTGATCTGATTGAATATGATGAAAGTTTACAAAATGCAAATCTGATTAAGTAATTTATGTTACTTGTTGTAAATAAACTTCTTACATTTTATTTATTATTGTGAACAGCATGTTTTTCATCTTAACTAAAAATTTAATATTGATAAATTTTGGGATCAATATAATAATATTTAATAAATTGTTGAGTAAATTGTGATATTAAACCACAAAAATTAGGTAGCTACTGAATATTTCAAGAATACCGTTTACATTTTGAAGGAACTGTGCTCACTTTAAAAGTGTGGGAATTGATCCGCCCCAAATGGTAGTTCTTTTATAAGGTTAAATTAATTGTATACCTTTTGTAATAATTAGCAATAAAGAGAAATTATAGTAAATTATATAATCATAGTATATCAGCATTTTGTGTTAAATGTTTATCGATTAATCTATAAAATATTTTCTGTCATAAAATATAATAAAATGATAACATATTAGCCTATATTATATATAGGGCCTAAATATGTATAAATGTTTTATACTCCAATTAAAATAAATTTGCATTATAAAAAAGCTTTAAACGAAAAAATATTTTAAATAATTTTAAATCACAATCTACACTTCAACATTATATTTAATCTAATATAATTAATCGATTTATAAATAAAATTGTTTTTGGTCTTTTATATTTATGATAGTCATATTATAGTAGTCATATGTAGAGGTAGAACGTTGAACAATTTTATAATTATGATGAGCTTATATTCACAATAAGAGAAAATGGGACACCTACAATATATAAAGTCAAGGATCATCTAAGTTAATGTTAATGGATACTTATTCTCCATTTTTCGAATATTAAACTTATTAAAAAGTGCACTTTTTTTCTGATTAAAAAGATTAATAATTCCCAATGTTACAATATATAGATATAGGCCTACATATTATTGTGGAACCGACATTAATTCTATATAATGAATAATAAAATTTTAGATAAATAATTATTAATGTTATAAATTATTACATAGATAGTACCACAATCAAAGCAAGGTACCTGCCATATATTTTCATATATATGAATATAATATACAAAGACAAGTTCTTACCATTATACTTCCTCACAGTTGTTGTATTTCGTACTTTGTACATTTAGTATAATGATAAATGTATCTATCAAACATGTATTTTTGTATCGTAATTTTAAATAATATACTTTTTTAATAATTTGAAATTAACCAAGTTAAATTTTTCTTAATTTAAACTTACACAACTAAACATAACATATGATTTTATAAGTAAGAGATAAATAATCGCTGAAAGTATTAAAAACTTTAAAATGATTTTTTTAATGATTACATAATTCTTCGTTTGTAAAAAAATAAATATAAAAAGTGTTTTATTTCATATAGAATTTGTTTTCTAATTGTTTGTTATAATTAAGTAAAGTATTAAATTACATAAATTATTTTACCAGTGTTGTTGAACAAACTTAATCAGAAATATAATTTTTTAATTAATAAATTTGCAAACATTTGATCCTTTTCTAGTGAAATTATCTTCTTTTATATTCTATTATAGTATATGTTAAATTAATTGTTTAACTTAAATTTAATAGAATTAATTTATATTTATCAATAGCGTACTTTTAAGAATGCGCAAAAAAGAACAATAAGTGAAAAATGACAGATGATTAAATGTTTTCGATGGTACTCAGCTTGTGTTTTGCATTTTGAACAATATACACTGATTATGATAAAAACCGTACAGTATATATACAAAGCGCTAAATAAACATTATTCAAAATATATGTTATGCTAATCAATATTATAACGTATAATTATTCTGACACAGTTAGACATTTTTAATTATATTATACGATTCACTGTAAAATATATAAGATATTGATATAAAATTAAATTAAATAAATTATTATAGACTATATTTTGTGTTTTATAATAAAAAAATTATAATAGGCTATGTTATATATACAATATTATACCATATAATATTGATATATATATTCTTTAAAAATTCATATACTTTCATTCATTAAATATTATCAACACCTTGTTCAAATAACTTCAGATATAAATGCAACTAACTGTCTTGTGTTATAATTATAATTATTTACCATTAATGGTAAATATTTCTATTAGTAAATGTTGTATAAAAATGTACAGTATGGGACATATTATTATGATCACCTTGTTTTTTCTTGTTTTTTGAGATTATTTTGCTATAACTTTTAA